>VUQG01024917.1:0-10853 GCA_015106755.1 Etia nguti | reverse complement strand
CTGTGCGCCGATCTGGGTCATCCTCGTTGAGATGCTGCAGTAGCTGGAGTTTGTAAGGGTGCCATTTGTGAGTAGTTAATATCCGCCGAAGGGATGTTCGACTAATGCCACTCTCCAGTGACATGCAGCACGTGTTAACCTCTTCGACATGTCAATGGCTGTGAACAAAGAGAAACTTGTAAATAACTCATGAAAGAATAAAGTTACGTTGAAACCAAGCACACCATTGTTTTTCTTGTGGCATTACCAATAAGTTTGATGTTGCACATGGCCCTCTTCCTATTGAAAAAACAAAAGTTGTATCCAAGATGGCCGACTTCTAAATGGCCACCATGGTCACCACCCATCTTGAGGAGTTTGCCCCCTCACATATACTAATGTGCCACAAGCAGGACTTTAATATCACCAACCATTCCCATGTTATTACGGTGTATCCATATAAATGCCCCACCATGTACATGTAACATTTAAAAATGAGCCCTGATCTCAAATTTGTCTTGACAAATCTCATTATTGTAGAAAGCATATAATAAATTGCGTTAAGAACCATTGAAATTCTGAAGGTCATGCTACAGAAGCAGCATTAACACGTACTACAGAAAGAACATAATTATGACTGGAGAGGATGGGAGTAATGCCTGTGCAGATGTACATGACCTCAAATTCTGGCAAAAGCCCACTGCCTCAGAATATTTCCAGTGTATCATGGCTTCACCTTTACCTTGCAGTGCTGTGTAGTGTTGCATATGAAGATGATTGCTTTGAAGCCCCATTTTCATGCTGGGACCCCTTACCTCATCAGCAGTACTGCAGGAGTGCTGTCAGAAGTAGACTGATGAGCTGAAGAAAGAGCTTAAACCCTTTATACAGCTGTCTGAGCACATTGCCTGTCATCTTTGTGCCATATTTCCACATGGGCAGTGCCTGGCAGTCCCAGATTCACACCCTGCTCCCGCCAACCACAGAACTTGTCCCTGAGTGGCAAGGCTTAGCTGCAAGAGGCTTATGGGGTGAATGTGTGGGATCGGGCATCGACCAGATGTTTGGGTTGCACCTGACTCTCTCCCACGTCGTTAGTGACAACACAATTTGCATTTTAATTGATGTGCCCATGGGCTTTGGATGGGCACAGCTCTGCTGCCATCCATACCCTGGAAAGCATTTCCAAGTCCCAAATGTAATGAATGGTGCCAAGCACCATAAATGCAGTGGTTATGCACACATTTGGGATGGCACCAGGTTTATTTTTAGCAAGCTGACTGTGGTTTTTATTCAACAGAAAGATATGCAAAAAAAGTTAGGCCACTCTAATTCTTAATTCAGTTTGTTTTTTTGTGTTTTTTACACTTGCAGTAATGCAATCCAGAAAGGAATGCCTCTATTACAGATGATGTCATGTGCTTTCTGTAGATTCACCATGCAGATCATTTGAGTAAAAGCTAGTACTCCACTCAGAATTTGAAACATTTGTCCTCTATTAGTTCAAAACATGTCTGGAAAAAAAATATATGAAAACAGTCCACCGCTGTGGTCACTTTTAGATTATTGATGGTTACACAGGATTTAAATGGTGGCAATAAGTGTTTTAAGTTCTGAAAGCTACTCAGAATAATGATTTAAGAAGTGAAAGCTTTTCTGTGGGCTTTTCTTCAAAATCATTTACATATTTTACAGAAAATATAGCAAAAAACAGTTTTCCTCTCATTTTTTGTGTGCAACACTGTCAAGATAACAAGCAGCAATGTCTATAGGTCTGCACGTTACACCACCTGTTTCACAAACACATGGGCTACCACAGGTTAAAAAAACAAACAAACAAAAAAAAAAACCCACTCTCTACTATACAAGCTTGTACACTATACAAGCCTCATTCAAAACTTCCAGAAAGCCAATCAAAATACACCAGTTTTTACAGAAGTTTTAAAAGAATTCACTCTCATTCAAGCGGTTATGCGTCACTATGAATACAGGCAAATTAACAAAATGGCTTTAAGTGGACATAAGTGCAAACCTTTTACAGCCAATACAGATTTTAGCTTAAATTAAAAAATGAATAAAATGCTGCACCCCTTAGCTTAATGCATAGAGTATTGAGATTAAATGAGATACAGTGTTAGTTTGCCTCAGAAGAATATGATCTATGCTTGATTCACACAGAGCTTTTATTACCTGGGATACCTGATATATGTATTACAGTTGCACAGATTATATATTTTAATTAATTCATAATCTGTAGTGTAAAAAAACACACACACACACGCTCCAGCCCTCCACACACACACACGCTCCAGCCCTCCACACAAACACACACACACCCTATAATGCAGAGTATATTTCAGAATATTAATTATATTAAATTAATTTTATTTTCACAGCTTTTTTTTCCTCTGTCAGATAAGGAATTATGAAGGTTTAAGCTGGGTACCATTTGAGATGCAAGTGGTTATTGTATTTAGTTAATATGAAGGCTTACTGTGTGTTTCAAGGTGTTTTGATAACTAAGACAGTTCTGATTGAATCTGTACAATTTTTGGGACAAACAGTCTTTAGGTATACAGTGTGAATGTGCTGTGTACAACACAGACATGGGGAATACTGTAGATTTCTAAATAAAATGAGGTCACCGGGTAATATTAGTCCAGCATTAATGAATGATTCCCCTTTATTTATTTATTTTTAACAATTGGACAGGATTCACCCCATAATTGCCCTTATGTGGAGACTGGCACATTTGTAAACCATATTGTGTGTGTGCGTGCGTGCGTGCGTGTGTGTGTGTGTGTGTGTGTGTGTGTGTGTGTGTGTCATTCTCTGTTTCAGTTCATATTGGCAGGCAGGGGATCACGATTCTCCTCAGTTTAAGTTGAGAGTGTAACCATCTTTCCCTTCTGCCTTTAGTTGGAGGTAAACTGTCTGAAAATTTCAATGGTAACTTTGTTGCATTTTAGTCAAGCTGTCTCATGTGTGTAAGATATCTAAAATATTTTTGTCAATATTCCTTTTTTCACATCCTTTTCTTTTTCTGAGAAGGAATGCTGTTCTAGTGGTAGATTTATATAAAATACATTTTGAGAATAAAATATAACAAAAACAAAAATTTTTAAATTTTGATTTTACATGTGCCAACAACCTGTTCGAAAAGTGAAAAAAAAGATAAATATGTTGTAAAAGAATAAGAGATCGATTTTCATGTAAGCATTCTTTCATGACCTTTAAAAGATACGGAGATCGGTTATAGAGACCAGTTTGTAGTTCATACACAAAATATGGTTCAAATAAACTATTGTTGTTTTTCTGTATTGTCTGATCCTTGTTTTCAACTTCTGTATATTTTACAAATATCATAGTTGATGTGAATATTTACCTTTTTTCTTCACCTGAAAAAAACTATACATACATTAGTGGAAAAACTCACAGGGCTAAATATGCAAAATAATATATAAAATTTGTCACATCCTGTAAGTAATTTCTGAGCAAAAAAAAAGGAATTTCCAAGACAAAGAAAAACAAACAAAAAACAAATTGTGCAAATTCTTTTGGTAAATATCAGTGTTCATTAGTCCTTGTTAGTTCTCAGCCATGGTACTAGCTTGCATGCTATATAAACAGGACTGATAATGAAATTTATATAATTTATTTGGCACTGGATTACTTAGTAGCTCAACATTACAAACCACGCTAATGGAGAACTAATAAAACCATATTAGTGAAAAAATATCTTATCTAAAGCAAAGCACAAGGCAAACAAGATGATTGTATTTTTCTAATTAATTCTCTATTATCTGCATCCACGGGACATTGTTCCAGTTGATAATCAGCCAAGTAAAGTCAGATTCTGAATCTTGATATGACTGATGGGAAGAAGTGAAAACTAATAGGCATAAGTTGTAAACAAATGAAGTAGCTACAACATCAGTCTGAGCCTTTCGAGCTGTTTTGCTGAGAAATAAGAAATAGCACATTCAATGCTATTTAAAAATAAACATTAAATGCATCAGATTTTTGCTTGCTATTTTTGGATATGCAGAGAAGATGCCATTGATTGATTACAGTGAAGGACCTGGGCTGGATTCAACCCCAAACTTCCATCATAAGGATCAGGCCCTACCAAAATATGTGGCCATAAAAACAAATGATAACTTAGAAGAATGTTATTTGATTCTAAGATATAAATAGAACAATAGATTCCAGCCAGGTATGTGTAAAGGGACCACAAATTGGCAGTCAAAAAAGAAGACAAAAAAATGAATGGTAACCAAAGGAAATGCATCATAATAAATGAAAATTCACAGTAATTAAAGAACTTACGTAATCCGAGTAACGACATAATTTTAATGTCATTAAAAATACTTGCTACTTGCACCTAAGACTTCCATCTGCCACTAAATACAAATGGGAGGGGGGAATTGAATCAATTTAGAGAAACTATAATGTTTTACTAAAAGTAACAGATATTTGACATATGACATTCAAATGACCCACCAACAGTTTTTTATTTATTGTATGAGGCACACATGGAATTTTAAAACAAACTGAATTTTGCTTGTCAGAGCAGGGGTTTTGATTTAATGTAGCAGTCAAGTGTAAATATAGTTTGCTGGCAGTATCAGTCAAACGTAATAGAAAAATGGAAACGTCTGTGTCCTGTGGAAATTGAAATCTATTTAAATTAATATATCAGAAATAAGCAACTAAATGCATGAAAAATGTCAATCTGAAGCTTTAAAATAAATCTGTAATCATAATTGGAAACTGCTAAATGAAATTGTTCCAAAACATGTTTTTAGCCAAAAGTGAAAGTCAATATGGTTGTTGCATTATTCAAATAACATATTTTAATTTATTTACTTTTTATTTATTTTAAAGGTTGCCTTAAATATACAACCTTTCCACCTCTGTGGAACTTTCTTATCAGTAACAAGCTAAAGCCCAAAGTCTCCTTCTTGAGGAACCATTACAATTGTAGTGCCAACTGATCTTCTCTGAAAAGTGTGTGACAAGTTGGTTTTCATAATAGTTGCCTATTGAAAACATAACCCAGGGCCTTTTCCACTGGCTCCTTACTAACGCATCATTAAACTCCTCATTTTCTTATTTATTCTGTTCCTAAGGCTCGGATGAATTAATGGATGCTTTCTGCCAGTGCATTGCTTGGTATGTTACTGACATTTTTTTTTTTGTTTGTTTTGTTTTTGTTTTGTTTTTTGGGTTTTTTTTGTAATGTAATATGTCAGCATTGATATAAAACTGTAAAGAAAAATATGTCACTACAAGAAATGTTTAAAGAGGACCTATTATGCTCGTTTTCAGCTCAATATTTATATTCTTGGATTCTACACAAGTAGTTGTCCATGATTCACAACATAAAAAAATAATAATAATGACAATATTTTATTCTGGATTTTGATGCAGTCCCTGGGTGTTTCCACAATTCAAAACAAATTGCTTTATTTTCTGTGTCTTTAAGATCCCCCAAAGCTTAGCACCACCCAACTCCTCTAGCCAGTATGGAAATTCCCAAAACAAATAAACTGGCATTTTCTCCAATCTTCCCCTCTATGTTTGTGTACAAATTTTATCCAGATGGGACATTTCTGTTCACTAAATATTACAGTTATTACATGATAACTGAGAGACATACTGGTGGCTTTAGTGTTTTACTCACAATGTCTGTATAAGTGAGACATTTCTAGACTGTAGCATAGAAATTTCATAAGATGAACTACTAATAAGTTACAAAGTGTCCATATATTTGTTGTTGGGGTTTTCTCTGTAGAAACCTGAAGTCTCTATAGAACAACTGAATATGGAGAAGGACAAAAAACATTAATTACTCTCAGATCACGAGCCATCCCAGTTACTATGTTATTGTACCGCATGCATGTATACACGCATCGCTTTTTAATGTTAATAGAACATTCAGGCATGAACTAACACATGAACTTTTATTTGTTACAGATTCAACAGAGAGAAGTTGCTCACAATGTGCAAAGTGCCGAGAAAAAGAAGCTCATTTCAGTTCATTTCTGCTCTGTTTCATGAAAACAGTGTTACTGAGGAACAATAAGTGGGGCTTGTCTTTAAACACACAGCATGAGGACTAAGTGAAGAGTTTTAGGACAGAGCCAAAGTTTTAGCACTACAATAACTTGAGCCATGCACACAAAGTGCCAATTACAAACTCATTCTGACAACATTTCTTTCCTGAAAATAAATTCTCCTCGTACCGACTATCACAACCGCAGCAGGGATAATCCCTGCCTTTTTCCACATTAGTTTTTGCAATTTGCAGTAAATTGTGTTCCACTGATTTTGTAATTCACATTTGTGTGATTCATCTCAATATTCTTCTCCTGAAAGTTCTACTGAAATATATACAGCATAAGGCCAACTGCAAAAATACTCCTGTTCACAACTGTCAGTGACAAACTGACACTGAGCCTCTAATAAATCCAGTATTTTTTTATGTCAAAAGAAGGTTTTTAGCTGCTGACGTTAGTAAAACTGGCCCTAAATGTTCCTTCTTTTTTCAAATTCCATCCTTTGTAATGAAGAAATATTTTTCACAGACTCTTCTCGTTTATCTGTCCTCCGTAAAACAATGGGGTTAGAACACATTGTGGCAAAGTAATATGCACTTTGCCACAATGTGTTGTTTGCCACAATGTTTTGTAGTCCATCTTCAGTAGTTGATTGTAATGTAATGACTGTAGTTTCAGCAGGGTGGACAGCTGGCGTCATATCGTTAAGGAGAGACAAGTGTAATGCTGTTCCAATTCTGAGCGAATGGCTTTTCCACAGTCCTTAGCAATACTCCTACCCATTTTTCATTGACCTCGATGAAGTCAGAAATAGGAGATAGGAGGTACTTTTTTGAATGCACCCTAGGTTTGGCCTGTTTACCAGGTTATCTGGCGGAGCCTGGATGGCACAGCTGGTCCTCTTTTACTGACACTGACAAAAAGATGATAATCAGGTGTGCACAAAGAATGGGAAATCCATAGCTCTGCCCAAAAGGGAGAAAAATGCATGGAGGATAATTAACTTGGGGGAAAGAGAGAAACTAAAGCAAAACCCACGACCATTATTACATTATTTTAGAACAGTGTGTTCACTATGCTTCATCTAACTAGCAATGCAGCAAACCAACCACCCGGCTGCATTTACAGTACAGCAAACAAGGGTGACCTGCCATGTGACCAGCCATTCTCATTCTCTCTGCCTTTCTCTTTTTTTTTTTTCTCTTAAAACCATATATATGCTTTACCCACAGATGAAATAATGGTAAAGCTTCTTTCTATGTGGGTGATCACAGGAGGTGGTGTCGGCCAATGCAGTATTCTGCGTCTGTGTTCCCGTGGAAACTTTGATAGTAGAATGCACTGAATGACTGACCCTCTTTAGCATGTCAAAAGATAGCCATGCACAATAATCACAAGTCACAACAATTTGTTATATGAGCTTCAATAGGTTTTCTTAGTGTACATGATATGATCAGCTGACCTGCTCCTCTTTGTAGATTTGCACAACTGTATTCAAGATGTCAGCAGATGTTTCACATCTATCTTAGCTGATATCCATCTTCTACATCGCTGAGCACCTTGTCTGCTGACAGCCCTCAGGGGCAACAATTCACATTTACTGTTGATACTATACCGTCCTCTTTTAGTTACATGCATACACCTTGGTTAATCTAAATACCTCATCAGACAATCACATGGCAGCAACTCAGTGTATTTACATGACATGATTATCGCCACCTGCTACACTTCAAACCAAACATCAGAATGGAGAAAGTCATTTAAGAAACTTAGAATGTGGCATAGTGTTTGGTGCCAGATGGGCTAGCTGATCTTCTGGGATTTTTGTGCACAACCATTTCTAGGGGTTTTATAGAGAATGTCCTGAAAAAGATCATCTATCCAATGAGTATCAGTTGTCTAGGTGAAAAATACCTTGCTGATGTCAGTGATCAGAGGAGAATGACCAGACTGCTTTGAGCTAATAGGGATGCAAGTAACTTAAATAATTACCAACCAAGGTTTGCAGAAGAGCTTCTTTGAAAATGAAACCTGAAGCAGATTGGAAATAATAAATCAAGTAGTTCTTAAATGGCGCTTTCCTACTCTACTTGAGCAGTCAAAGCACTATATACACCATGCCTCATTCAACCATTTTTATAAGCACTTTTTTTCTGCCTAACTGCTTTTCTATCCGACATTCATGCAGCTTGGGGTTCAATATCTTGCCCAAGGATACTTTGGCATGCAGACTGGAGCAGCCAGTAATGAAACCGTCAACCATCCGATTCATAGATGACCTAGCCCATCAAGCAGATTAGCTGCAACAGTGGCAGTAGCAGAGTTATCACTCTTGTCAGCTAGGAATGGGGAAACTGAGGCTACAATTCGCACAGTCTCACACAAGAAAATTCTTGGCTGGTCTGCAGCAACATTCGGATTGCATGGTTAAAATTTGGCACAAACAACATGAACACATGATTTAATCCTACCTATGAACGGTTAAGGGTGGAAGCGGCAGAGTAATTATGTGTGGGATATTTTCTGGGCATACTTTTGGTTCAGTAGAACTTTAAACACCACAGTAAACATCAACATTGTTGCTGACCATGTCAACCTCTTTATGACCACAGCACACCCATATTATGATGGCTTCTTCTAGCAGGATAACACACAATGTTATGAAGCTCAAATCATTGTTTTCCTCAACATGACAATGAGTTTACTGAATATAATGGCCTACGCAGTCACCAAATCTCAATCCAATGGAGCAGCAGCTTTGGGTTGTCCCAGAACAGAAGATTTAAATAAAGGTTGTGCAGCTGACAAATCTGCAGGAACTGTGTGATGTTATCGTAACAGTATGGACCAACATCTCTAAAAATGTTTCCAGCACCTTGGTGGTTTAAAAAAAATAAATTCAAGGATGTGGAAAGAGAAAATGAAAAGTAGTTTTCAAAGTGAGGTGTAATGATACAGCCTTGTGCTGTCAGCCATTTAATTTTATTCCACTAAGCTAACATACCCAACATACTAATAGAAAAAGGAGCCCTGTAGGCCATCTGCTTCGAAAACACATTGCTGCCTTGCTTGTCAAACCACAATCATTTTTGGCCAGGGACAGAATGTTCTTCTTGCAAGAGTATTTGCTGGGTAAGTAAAGCAATGCATTACAGTAACAAGTAGTTACCGCAAAATATTAGTTAATACGAGTGACTGAATAATACTCTTTTAACACTCCTGACTTAAGAGCTTATAAAAATCATACTTTTACCTTAGTTTTGATCTCTGCTATTGCTGAGAAAATCGTCTGGCCTGCACTTTAAACATGATCTTTCCTTATTAAAGATTCTTTATACTATTCCTGTATTCCCACCAAAGCTAACAAATCACATATTAATCTACATTTGATATTTTATAATTTTGCTGTATTATAAAATGTTATGCTTGTTGACTAATAGGGGTGCTTATCATTGTGCATTGTTCAGATTTTGTCACTAAACGCTCTAAATTTGTACATATAAATTACATCTGTTTAGTTCTAAAACAACCCACTTTTATAGTCTCCTGTTTTATAAAAGTGAGCTTGCTTCAACTGGCAAGCACACATTTGAAGGTCAGGTCTTAAGAGGGAAAAATCCTCCTAACTGTGCCAATTCATTAATCTAAAGCTCAATGCAGGAACAAAATGTATTTGGATGATGAATGTCCAGATCAAAGGCTTTTGCTCCCCCAAAGGCATGAAATTACACAGAAGTAAAGCTCTAGCTCTTTTTATGAATTTAATTCATGATACCAGAACAGGTGATTTTTTTCAGATTTATATTTTAGTGTTTTAAAGATGCTTGATACACAGATTTTTCTGAAGAAGACAAAAGCGTGGGTAGAACACACAAGGACAACAATTAATTAATAATAAACACTATAAAAAAATAACAAACAGAAACAGCCCAAGTAGTAAGACATGGCATATGAAGAATTACACTGGCAAAAAGAAGCAGACATGTAACTGACAAGTATTTAATGAGTGTACGGCTGAAATCTGGTTATGTATGATCTTAATTCTCAGTTTTAAATGAAATATTGTTATGGTGTTTGTTTTCACATATAACAGACCTTATGTGCCATCTCACCTTTTTCTTTTTCATTTTTGTTAAGTCAGAAGACCCTGACTCTGAAGTAAGAAAGTTGGAGAAAGTGTGCCATGCTTACAAACTGGCATACTTAAAAAAATTTTAAACCAGACATGCCAATTCATCTTTCTTTGAGACTTTGACAGAAGACACAAATTAATCGCATAAAATTCAGATTAAAATATACAATACCAGCAAAACAAGACAAGCAGTATTTAACATATACAGTGGCTTGCAAAAGTATTCGGCCCCCTTGAACTTTGCCACATTTTGTCACATTACAGCCACACAACATGAATCAATTTTATTGGAATTCCACGTGAAAGACCAATACCAAGTGGTGTACACGTGAGAAGTGGAACGAAAATCATACATGATTCCAAACATTTTTTACAAATAAATAACTGAAAAGTGGGGTGTGCGTAATTATTCAGCCCCCTTTGGTCTGAGTGCAGTCAGTTGCCCATAGACATTGCCTGATGAGTGCTAAATAGACTAAATAGAGTGCACCTGTGTGTAATCTAATGTCAGTACAAATACAGCTGCTCTGTGACGGCCTCAGAGGTTGTCTAAGAGAATATTGGGAGCAACAACATCATGAAGTCCAAAGAACACACCAGATAGGTCAGGGATAAAGTTATTGAGAAATTTAAAGCAGGCTTAGGCTACAAAAAGATTTCCCAAGCCTTGAACATCCCAC
>VUQG01024914.1:19500-31120 GCA_015106755.1 Etia nguti | reverse complement strand
TCACGTGTCAGTCAATCAAGCCGAAGAGTCCTGTTGGTGGTTGTGGCCAGGAGGCGAGGCCTGTCTGTCTGTCTCCTGTGCTGTTATTGTTCAGTGGGATTTCCTCTTCATGTCTCCACCCTGGCTTTGGTTCGCATCTGAGTGGAGAGGACACATTTTTAAACAGCTGGATGATGAAACGGATCCAGCAGCCTGTAGCACCAGTTCACTGAAGGGGACCTAATGCGCTGTTCCTCATATTCCGCCATATGTGCACTGTTAAACCCAGGGCAGTGTGTCTACAAGCAGCCCCAAAAGGTTCTAAACACTTAATTTCTGATTTTTTTCCCCCTTGAGTCGCCCCCTGCTGGTTACTAAAAAGAATGTTGGTTTCAGGCACGTTGCTTCACTTTAGGATCCAGAAAGATGTGAACAGACAATCAGGTGGAAAACACAAAGTGAAACAAAGATTTTGATTTATTTAAACAAAATCTAATGTGGCTGCTGTCAGTGACTGATAAAAGCTATCAAAGTAGTCAGGATAAGTATGTCTCAGTATAAGAGACAGACATAGCTTTCGATTTCAACACTCAGAACGGTTGAAGAGTGTTTCTCCGTCTTTACTTTTTAAATGTTTATTTATTAGTCTTTATAGATGGTAATACCAGTAGATTGGCAGATAGCCAATGATAATATTAGCCTGCTAATAATTATCAAGTTCTCCGTTACTGGCTATACGCAAGCAAAACATCTGTTTGCAATGTTTAGTTTGTCCTTTTCCTTACAGATATTACTAAAATCTAAGGAAGGACACATCCTTAGGGTCAACCTGAGGTCATTAAAATACTCGCTGGAAAGCCTGAGGTTGAGCTGGTGCAACAGGCTGCAGCAGAACGACGAGAAACATTGCCCTTCATGTTTCATAAGACAGAGTGTGTGGATGGTTCTTTGACTGAAAACGTAAATTATCAAGCATCTTTAACTCTGGCAAACTGAGGTACACAGAAGTCTGGCAAAGTGGTTCTGAAATTTTGGGTCAATATGACGTTTAAAATGAAAACCTGACTGAAAGGTGAAATCTTTATATTATTTATAGCCTTTTGTGGTGGGGATAGGCAAAAAAAAATTTAATTTTAAAGAAATATATAACTCTTTTGAGTTTACCATAAAACTGATGGCAAATACAACTGAGTTTCCCCCTCAAAGTCCATAAGAATTGGTGACAGAGACAAGCTACACAGTCCTGGTCCCTGCGATTAATTAACAGGAGCTACAGGAAGTCCAAAGTGTGGATTTACTTGGAAATGATAGAGGACGACCCAAGAACAACCAACCTTTTCAGGAAAACATTGACCTTTCGTTCATCCACCTTAAACTCAGCTTATCATTTAAAACGTGCAAGTAGCTGAAAGCCTGGTTTTTCCTGCTTACAGAACACATGTTAAATTATTTGAATCTATTTTTTTCAAAAAGAAAAAAATCTTTCCCATCGGCCTCTGAACACAGACTGCTGCTGACCTGGGTAAACGTCTCCTTGACCTATCAGTGTTCAAACCTTTTATCGCTGCATCCACATGTAAAAGCACCTGATAAAACGCAAATTAAACTTTTGCTTAAAGAGGATCAAACACTTCTAATATGAGAAAGGTTTAATTGTTCATAACTCAGCCAGTACGTTCCAGTTTGTTAAACAGACTTTGCTCAAATCAAAGAACCATTTTCACATAAAAAAAACAACATATCTTCTGTGTTTCTATTATACTACGATCAAACCAGAGGCATGCTGAACACCAGATACACTAAAACAAGCAGAAGGTTGGAGAACTAACAAGTAACAGAGCAGCTGAGCGGACTGCGACAAGTCAGCCTGACACAGACAGATGGAGAGGAAGGATGAAGAGGAGGAGGAGGGATGCAGATTACCTGAGAAAGCAAGCTGCAAGTGAGGAGGTAGGGCAGCCTGTGACCCTGACTGGAGACTCTTATACAGATCTGAGGAGAGATGGAGGGAAGGGTGGACAAATGAGAGGAAAGATACCACAATCAGGGAGAACTGGGAAAAGATGACACCGTTAAAATGTGAGACCAGCAATAAAAGATAGTCGAGGATCAAAGCTGTCAGCGAGGCGAATGAGTACAAAGGGCTGAAATGACAGAGACGGGTGCAAAAACAAAATGGTGAGAACAAAGGAGGGAGACTGGTTTGTAAAAAGAGAGGGTCATGGCAGGGGAAGCACTGCTGGTTTACAGTACAAGCGCTCAAACAAATACACAGTGCACTGGTAATATTTAAGGAGTTCCATTTATCCCTTTTAGTCTCTTACAAAGCAAGGTTATTGTAGTCAACTGAAACTAAATGTGAAAAACATTTTAATTAACCAAAATAAAAATAAGTATTTCAGAATGAAAATAGAATATCCTTAGTTTTAGCTCGTTAGTTTGGTAAAAATGTTATTACAGCTTGCCTAATGAGGTGTTCATGGATGCGTTTATTGAGATTTTGGATGTCTACAAGACTGTGAGTCAACTGCATTGAAAGAGTTGTGTCTTTATTGTTGCACGTGTACTGATTTTTCTAAATCTTGCCTCTGACATCTGCCCTCCATACAGTAATAATTAAAGAGACTACAATTAGCACTGAACATGAAAGTCCTAGGTAACTTTCTTCTTGAGTTATTGCATTCACAAAACTTTTAGAAAACTTGACCCTGGTCAACTTGGTCACTGAAATTCAAACTCATCTGATATTTTTAGCAGATCCACCCATGTTAGGAATTTCAAAATCCTACATCACTTCGTTCTCAAGTTATAGCATTCACAAACTTGGGTGTCCACACCGCCCTACCGCACACCTGGTGGTGTCACGGCAATATCCGATTAGCCTTTTACGACTGAGGGGTAAAAACTAAACTGAAACAAGAAAATCTATAATCAAATCAACCAAAACTATAAAAATTCTGCTGCAGTAAGTAGTAAGTATTAAAATACTTTTAAAGATGTTACTAGTTAAATTCCTATATTGGTGAAAAGGTTAACACAGTAACCTATTTTAAGCTTAACATAAACCGCCAGTATAAATCCAGTACCCTCTTATTTTTTGTGTTTTAACATGACCTCCAGTTATACACCACTTAGTATAATGTATTTGCTAGCTGTAATAAAAAGCAAAATAACTTCCTAAAGTCTAACGTGTTATTGATATAGGATATCAAAGGCCTTTTATTTTAAAAACACTTTAATAAAAAAGCTTCTCTCACACAGTAAAGTCTGTCTGCGGGTGATAAAAGATGCAGGTCCTTTAAATAAAAGCCCACTCACCCATTAGGTCGCTCTGTGCTAACGGGTATCCTGAGTTGGAGCTGGGTGCTGTGCCCATTCCAGCCGCCCCGGAAGCTCCAGGAGGGCTGAAATTGAGCAACGACGGAAACTGGAAAGGTAGCGAGACGGGCACCAGACCTCCCAACATCCCGAAGCCCAGGGGCAAAGCAGAAGGGTTGCCCAGGAGGGGAGTGCCTGCAGTCGATACCTGCAAAAGAAACACAAAATATATATAAATATATTCAAAACTAACTCTTAGAGTCGCTTCCTGTTGGGGGAAACTAACCTGTGAGAGGTGTGACGTTGTGGAGGATGTGGCCAAAGTTCCTGAAGCCACCCAACCATTTCCAGCCTTCGAGTTCTGGCTGGCCCCACCCACCACCCTCTGCCTCTGCCCGTGACTGGCTGAGACTGAAGGTGATTGGGGGGTTTTGTCCGGATGACTGCAGACTGTCGAGACCACTCCCTTGTTGTTAGAGTTGTTGTTGATGCTACTGTTGCTAGTGGTGGACTGAGGTTTCTGGGCTCCAGCGAAGCTGCAGCCGCCCTGTGTTTGTTTCACCTGCCCGCCACCCGATACACTGAAGGGGGGCCGGAAAGTTTTGGGGGTTTTGGGAGAGAACTGGTGTTGCTGCTGTTGGGTGGTGATTATCTGATGGGAGAGCGGATTTGACGGTGAGGATGATGGTGAGGGGGAGGACGAGGGTGGCGGGGTGGGGGCGGGAGGCCGAGGGGTTAGCTTGATGATGGGAGAGGAGTTGCTGCTGTGCGAGGATTTGGTGAGGGTGGCCTGCATGGGTGTGATGAAGTTGGGCTGTTGGTGGTGGTGTGTGTGGGATTTACCTTGAGCGGAGTGTGCGGTATGGGAGGTTGGCGAGGGTGAGGACGTGGCCGGTGATGGGGGGCAAAAGGACTGCAAGCCGTGGTGGGAGGTAGAGTTGGAGCGGGACTGAGGGGAAGGGGAGGAGGAAGGTGTGACGTTGCTGTTGACAGCGCTGCCGTTGCTGCTGGATTTGGCGCTGCTCTTTGCCAGTGCGTGACTTGCTCCCATCGTTCCCAGTATCCCCACCGGGCTAGCAAAGCCTTTCTGATGGGGGGGCAGCAGAGGGGAAGCTGTCGGAGGAGGCCGATGCTTTGGAGGCGAGGGGGAGGGGCGCGGATGCATCTTCCCCATCACTGTGCTTGGCCGGTGATTGGGTGACGCCATGGTAACATGTCTCTGAGTCTGGGTTTGGCCCATGGCACCAGATCCTTTGATCGGGCCGTAGTGGCCGTCTGCAGTCCTGGAGGCCAACGCCAGGCCTGCTGCCTGCACGTGAGCAAGGGAGGAGACAGCCGGGGACGAGGAAGAGGAGGTAGAAGAGGAGGTTGGTAGCGTTGTTGTTGGCAAGTTCACAACAGATGCAGCTGTCAGCGGAGCACTCTCCACCTTAGACAGGGAATGGTGCTGCGTTGTCTGTGCTAACGAGGCAGAAAGCTGAGAGCCTGAGGGGTAGTGAGGGGCGACGGGTGGAGGAGAAGAGGTTGGTATTTGCAGCGGTGGGGGAGACAGAGGGCTGTCTGTGGGACCCTTGGATGCATTGCTGAGGAGGGCCAGAGCATGGGAGATGGAGTCCAGAGAGGGAGCGGTCAGATCTTCATCCAGAGAATCTGACAAACAGATGGGCTCCGAGGAGGAGAGGGCCTGGCGGTTGGAGGTCAGAACAGATGTGGAGGTGGGCTGAGATGGGGTGGAGGTCATGCTGAGCGATGGTTTGTGGAGCCAAAGGCCCTCCTAAAGAACAGGAGAACACAGTCAGTATCACCTAAGTTCCACAAAGAAACCAGAGCTTATTTCTAACCGCTTCTCTTCATAAAGTACAGCTCCAACATTTTACCCACAAAACATTTTTTAAACCCTGAACGAAACTCAAAGGTTCCTCCAGAAACTTCACAACACAACTCCTCCTTAACAGTTGAGCTTTTACTGTGAAAAACATCAGGAAGAGTTGGTTTGTTTTAATAGCAGTTTAACAGTGGGTTTATACTTCTGTGTCATACCTGTCAGACCCTTCTGAAACCCTGCCCTGTGGCCTGACTGCACCCCCATAAATTTTACTACACCAAGCTGTATAAATCCTACAAATCACTTATTTTTTTGAGAGATACACAAATATGACACAGCTACAGTTGCATTAATTCATGAAAGAACTTCAGCCAGTGGGCTCAAATTAAACGATTCATAAAAGTGCTGTAAAATAAAGTTAAAAAAATACACCCTTCTTTTCTTTTTGATATTTTGCAGCAAATAGTCTGAGCCGTCACTCACCTTGGGTTTAGCCTTGGGTCCCGGCACCATTCTCCTCTTCACTCTGTGTGGAAAAATACCAGCAATTATTCACCCTCTTCTGCTGACATTTTACATTGACGCTCAGTCCCAGTAAAATTCCTGCACGCTCAGAGTTACGGGAGAAACAAAGGACACACTTACAGGTTTCCAGTGAGGTGATTGTGAACAACAAGGCTCTCCTTGAACAAGATCCTGAGAAACAGGCGATAAACAACAAGGTCAGCCAAAAATCAGGGTCACTGACGTTAAAGACGACATCACCGAGAAAAACAAAAAACACATTTAAGTTGGATACAGTCAGTTCCAAAGGCTCCTAATGTGGATGGATTACTATTATTGAGGCTTTACAGATGTCAAATAGACTTAACTGCTCTCATGGCAGCAGCAAATTTATAGTACTTTGACAACATTTAAAACACAGTTTGCATACGTTGCACTTTTCTGCGGGTAAGTGCCTCCTGCTTGTAACGAGCTGAACACACAAAAGCAGCACAGACCTGGTCTGCATCCAGCCCTTGGGCCACAGTGGTTTGACCTCATTCTCTAAGAAAGCCTTGAGGTAGTCCTCCACAGACAGAGAGCACTGGTTCTCCATCTCATAGCAGCTCAGCTTCACTCGCACTAAGCTGCACAGCAGGTTCCTGCACACACACACACACCCCACTCAATATTAAGGTAAAAAACAGGCCGCAGTCTCCGAGCAATGACAGAAGACACTGATATGCTTCAAAGAGTCAGAGGTATTAATTTATTTTAAATTAAATGAATAAATAAATAAAAGTCTTTGTAGAACGACGGAGAAAATTAATGAGCATTTATAAACTGTTTTATTCAGACACTATTTCTGACCTTTGGGTTTCCTCGTCATTCCTCATCATGCAGGAATAAAACTCGGTGCTTTTCTCTGCACCTTTAACTTTGGTTTTAGTGAAATATAAGTGGGAAAAAACAAACAAACTGGAGAATGATGAAAAGTAAAAGCTTTTTCTCCAGGATGTAAACTGTTAATCCTGCAAGCTCTGAACGGACATAAATTGTTTACAGCCTGTATGAGCTCGGTGTACTAGATTAAACACCAGCAGTGGAGAACAAAGGGGAAGATGAAAACAAAAAGAGACGAAGAGAAAACAAATCACTCCTCACAGCAGCACAAACACGCTGAACGGCATCCGGCCGGCTCTTCCAGCAGGACGGACTCGGATCATTACCTGAGCTTGTCGTCCCAGACAAACTTTTTCCGAGGTCCCACGATTCTCTTCCCAGGTTTCTCCTCATCATCCTCTTCTGAGCCGTTCTTATCGCCCTCCTCTGACTGCTGTCTGCAATAAAACGCAGAGATATAAAAGTGAACATAAACGGCTTGAATAAACCATTATTTTCCTCAAGAAGTTAAAGTCAGCAAGATGCTTTTATGCATTTTTCATCCAAGTTTTTATATGCGTTATGCTTTGAATGTCGTACTGTAGCAGTATTAGGGTATGTATCCACAGGCAGCAGTTTTAGGACTTCTTTTACATCAGTGTAAATAACTGGATGTTTATCGTCCTGCTATTATTAATGGTTTTGATATTGTAAGTCTCCCTCCATCTCAACTTAACAGACGAACACAGCAGGGAAAAAAAAGCTGCTGTGCACTGACTGGACTTTGAGCACCGTTAACTCTGATCTACATACGATTTGCATTGAAGACAAGTGCTGCCAGTGTGAAAACGGTATCGGGAACTCCTCCGATGACATGGGTGGATGGGAAAATGATTATCAGGAGAGTTCAGACATCACTTCTCTTAAAACAGCTGTCCTCAAACTGCTTTCAGAGGACTGCTCACCTTCTGGAACAAACAGGACTGACTTACTTTGCAACCTTGGCCATGCAGTCCATGTTATATCTTGCTATCTGCTCAGGCATCACACTGCACACTGCCAGCTTCAGCTTCAAAAGTGGCGTCCGCAGTCGATCGTCCTGAAAGAAAAAGCAGAAATGGATGTAACGACAAAGGGAATGAGAGGTAGAGAAAACAAGGGGAGTGGGGAAAGACAGAGGCAGCAGAAGTGAATGAAGACTCAGAAATGAAAAAGAAAAGAAGGAAGGAAAAACAGACAAAAAAAAAAGGCAAGAAAGGGGGAAAATTAAAAAAATATGATGGAGAGTTAAAGAGCAAGACAGAGGGTGGGGGTATGTAGATTTATTTTGTCAACAATCCAACATTAATAGTGCATGACAAAGAAGACCTTTGGAAGCCCGTTTTCAGCTGCAAACCTCTTTGCGATAGTCTGCCCACGCTGAGATCCCTGCACGTTATTAACGGAAGCAGCGAAGACGGCTAGGGATTAACCGCTGCGTGAAAAAGGCAGATGTGACAGGGACGAACAAGGAGGTGAGTTCTGGCGATGGGTAGGAACTCAGAAATAGCTCAAAAGAAACAAATGGAGTTAAATTTCAGCGTCTCCCCGATGTGTTTGTTATGAGAGAAAAAGCTAAGAGCTCAGAAAGGGAGCATGAAGCTGTTGTTAAAGGATCAAAAGATATTCATTTATTATAGACAAGTCAAAAAAAAGAAAAAAGTTAAAACAGCGTCATCTTTGACCAATCCAGTCCTTGTTTTTTCTTTGCATTATGCCTCTGCACTAAATATCTAATAGTATTTTTTTGATCATTAGACTCTTTATTTTAGGGGCAATTTTTGTGACTTTCAAGAAAAGAAAAGACAAAAACTGGACACCCACCCAAATCACACAGTGACGTGGACCAGATTTGAACCACGCTGCGTGGTGAGATTTTCAAAGCCCCTCCTGAATCTTTTAGTGGCCACAGAGCAATAATAAAAGGCTGCAGAAGGGACCACCACCCCCCCAATCACCTTTTAGATCAGTGTAATATGTGAGGATTCACAGCTTCCTCTCCTCCACAAAGTTTTAACTCACCTGGATGTTGAGACTGAGCTTCTTCAGGCGTTTGAGGAGCGCCTCTTTGTTGCACGGCACAAATGCCTCCATGTGGGAGTAGATTTCTGAGCGCACCTCAGGAGGCTGCTCCTGGACCTGCAGCTCAATACTGAGAGGAGGGAGAGAAAGTCCAGATTGTCAGAAAAGCAGCAAAAAGAAACAAAAGAGACGAGACAAGAGAAAAGAGGGAAGTGCCAGAGGAATGAAAGCAGGGTGATTGAAATGAGAAGCATGTCATTACTGCAGAAAATGAGAGACGGAGAGAAAACAAAACACTTAAAGACAGCAGCAGCAGAGGTGACGAGGGAAATCTGCTTCCAAAAAAAAGAAAAAGGGAAATGGAGAAGAGTGTGCTGGGATTTGGCTGACGGTGATTTAAAAGCTGTCCTACTCACTCCAGGAGAATGTTATTCATGTCCAGGGTGAAAAATTTCTTCCTGCCCTCCTGATCAAACTGCCGAGAAGCCTGTGGGAGAAAGGTTGAGTCAGCACAGAGCACTGTACCATACGCTGTAAATACATATACAACGCTGCAGTGTGCAAACACTCGTCTACCTGCATAGAGCTATACATGACTCTAAATATAACAATAAACCTGTAAGCATTTACGGTTAAAGTGCAATTTGAGCTCAGCTGAAAAGTGTCGGTGTAACTTTAGCACAGACTGAACAACTCAAAGAACAACATGAACAAGAGTTACACTTCCAAAGAAACAACATGATTTGGTGTAATTTTTGGCCTGTATTCTTTATGTTTAGAAAGTGTACAATTTACTGGATCAATTAAAAAAAAAAAAACTCACTCTTGCTGTGATGTTACTGCAGAAAACCCCTCTTCACTGCCCCGCTTCTTACTTTCCATTATTAGTTATGACACCAGATTCAGCTGCAGTCTAGACTAATAATGCTCATAGCCTGTTATTTCTCTGCAAGCCTGTGTGGCCACCAGCAAAGGAAAAGTAAAACATGTGGGTTCTTACAGAGCAGTCGCCTCAACGTGCTGCATATTGTAAGGTAAAGACGCTGCAATAATACTGAGAAAACCCCAACAATCAGATGAGCCACAATGAGCGACAGTAGGAGGGAAAAACTCCCTTTTAACAGGAAGACGCCTCCAGCAGCACCGGGCTCAGCGAGGGGCAACAATCGGCAATAAAGGACTTCACTACAGCAGCTTTACAATGGGTGGCTCGCTCCTTAAGTCAGCTTTCTTATGATTGGCTCACAAACAGAAGGTCTAATAGCGGGCAAGTGAACCTTGTGTGCCATATCAGGGATATCAGCTCTTTCTGACATCATAAAGAGCCAAGAGCAGAAAAAAAATGTTGAAAACAGTGTTTGGAGCAGTGTCACAGGGATTACTTGGACATACTGACCTCATTATTTGAATCTTTGGGTATGTTTATAAGTGCCGTCTGTGGTAACAGTGTGTATATATGACAGAAAATTAAAAAGGAAAGCATAATAGGTCCACTTTTAAAGAAAATACTCCTAAATCAGGATTTTCCCCTCATGTCATCTTTGAATCAACAACAAAAATATATATATTTAAACCACTATTTTTATTTCTCCCCTCTGGCTCAGTCTGCTCTTCACCTCTGTATCCATCACTCCTCTCCATTGTTTTCCTACCTCTCCTTACATGTTTACCAACATCTATAAAAAGATGGGAGGCTGTCAGATATAAGAGCAACAAGAACATAAGTATATGTTGAAGAGGTAGTGGTGAGAGGCCTGCTGCTGTTTTAGTTACATAAAACCCCCTCATGGCTCAGAATTGAGCCACATTTCTCCAACGCTTTAGAGACTTTTCCCTCCGGACTAAACAGAAACAATAAACATCCTCTGCCACTTCCTCAGCTGAATGGCATTTGTGTTTAACTTCAGTGAAGAGGCTTCACAGGTAATTGCAGTCGCCCACTAACAGCCTACAGCTGACTCACCACCCGCAGGTCCTCGATGCGTTTAATAAGAGGAGCAGGCAGTCCATTGGGAAGCGGAGGCGGCGAAAACAGTCTGCTGGAAGACCCCGGGCCACGCCCTTGGCCACCTCCTCCTACCGCTTTATGAGTTGGCACACCGACTCCCAGTATGCCATTCTCTCTGGCCGTCGCCATGGCATGCTGCTGGTCGGTGTCCAACAAGCTGAAGTCCAGGTCGCCCAGGAGGTCCTGTAGCTCCTTCTCATTGGCTGAGCCCAGCAGTGACATCACAGCGGGGTCCGAGGTGAGGTCTGCCAGCGAGAGGTCGTTGGCGGCTGTGTTGTCCTGTAGGTGGGTGGAGTTAGAAGATAACAGGTGGTTTGTTGTATTGCCAGAGTGGGGCTTGTTAGCCACGCTTCCTGCCAGGCCAGAGTGAGCCAGGTTGGGGTTTCTTTTCCTCATCTCTTCCTTCTCGCGGGTGAAGCGGTGGAGCATGGTCGCTAGGTACAGAGAGTCCTTTATCAGCTTCTTTCTCTTCTTCTTCTCCGGTCTGTGGAGGTTGAGAGCTGTGACTCTGTTGGGGGAAACAAAAACATGATGACTGCAGTGCTTCTTAAACTTTTCTTTCATTCAGAGCCCAAACAGTTCATACCTACAATTTTCAGTCAATCATTAAAAATAAAGATGGACCCAAGCTGAATTTATTGAAGTGAAGGTCAGCAACGCTTATCTTTTTTCTTCTTCTACATGAATCATTGACCAGTTTCACTCCATTTCCCCCGCTTCTCTATGCTCCCTCTGCCGTGACTCTGTGCCCCACATCACCGTTAGGGAGCCACTAGATTACATGCACATTTGTATCCAAGACATACAAAGAAGAACTCAAAGAACTCTATCAAAATCAGAAAACTCGATAAAATATCCATGCTGGTGTCATTTGGAGTGACAAAGGCAGCTTGCTCAGGTTTCTCAAACCTTGAATACAGCTTCATCTGCCTGATTTACATTCACAAACATATCAGGGACAAAGTTAATCAATAACACTTTAATTCAAGAGTTCCAACATTCACAGAAAACACCTGCAAGTTCACAGTGTCAAAAAAAAAAAAAAAAAAAAAAAAATTCCAAAA
>VUQG01024906.1:0-17965 GCA_015106755.1 Etia nguti | reverse complement strand
CAAGGAGTACAGAGAACTGACCCGAGGTTTTGTGGACTGGTGCCAGCAGAACTACCTCCAGATCAACACTAGTAAAACCAAGGAGCTGGTGGTAGACTTCCGCAGGCACAAACATCCTCCACTGCAACCACTGAACATCCAAGGTATGGACATTGAGGCTGTGGACAGCTACAGATACCTTGGTGTTTATCTGAACAATAAACTGGACTGGACTCATAATTCTGAAGCGCTCTACAGGAAGGGGCAGAGCAGGCTGTACCTGCTGCGGAGACTCAGGTCTTTTGGAGTGAAGGGCCCACTCCTGAAGACCTTCTATGAGTCTGCGGTGGCCTCAGCCATCTTTTATGGTGTGGTCTGCTGGGGTGGCAACATCTCTGCTGGGGACAGGAAGAGACTGAACAGGCTGATCCGGAGGGCCAGCTCTGTTCTAGGATGCCCTCTGGACCCAGTGGAGGTGGTGAGTGACAGGAAAATGGTGGCTAAGCTGTCATCCCTGTTGGACAACATCTCCCACCCCATGCAGGAGACTCTGACAGCACTGAGCAGCTCCTTCAGTGGCAGGCTGCGGCACCCACCATGTGGGACGGAGGGACTCCGCAGGTCTTTCCTCCCCACTGATGTCAGACTCCACAACATGGTCTTTGCAGATGACCAAACACACACATCCACACATGTGCAAAAACACTAAGTGTAATTTTTTTTTCTGACAACATAGTATTTTATTCTATTGCATATAGTATTTTATTCTTTTCATCTTATCCTATTCCATTGTTTTTCCTAATTTTTGCTGCTGTGACTCTGCACTGTCCACTTTCTGCTGTGACACAACAAATTTCCCACGTGTGGGACTAATAAAGGTTATCTTATCTTATCTTATCTTAAAAACTTTTGTATTTACTCAGTTTATCTTTGTCTAATATTAAACTTTGTATGATGATCTGAAACATACATGTGTGAAAAAAACAAACAAAGAAATCAAGAAGGGGGCAAATACTTTTCCACAGATATGTAGTGATATACTTTAAGTACTCTTAAGATTATTAAAGGCGTGCCCACAAGGCTCTATTATTGATCCACTTTGATCTTGGCTTTACATATTTGCTTTGCACTTTTAAGAGGATAACACTGTTGCATGTCACATCCTAATCTAGTCAAAGATACAATAAGGTTGCATAGTTCAGATGAGGGATTGTTAAAGGTGCTAGACCAGAGAAGAGAGCCCTACATTCCTACATGGTGCTTATGTTCACACCCTTCAGTAAAGCCTTTACTAGGCAAACAGCTGTACCATTCTTTAAACTAAAGTTACATAATGCTTGTGATTTTTAAACCCCCCTTTCTTTTGAGAATTTGTAAACATACTCAGGAATGTTATTTATAATTGTTTTTCATTATGTGCAGTCGCTTTTCACTGTATACACAAAATGTGCATTTGCCGTGTCTATTTGTGAAATTCCCTGCAGGTCCAACATTAAAAGTCCCCATGAAAAACCTTGTCGTGGATGTGGTATGAGTTCAGCTTGGCACTACACATTAACAGAGAGAATTTTTAACATGCTCCTCTGAGAATTGTTCCTTGAGCTGGAAGCCCCTGAAGAAAGGTAAAGCACAGCAGTGCAGACTGTCAGTGAATAAGTGAGCTGAGCCTCTCTTCGCCATCACACAGAAAAAAAGAGGACCCGCACAGCTTGTGAAACTGGTGGGAGTGATTTGATGTCATCTCTTTGCCAGTAATCAGATTCCTTTTCAAAACTTTCCAAATGCGCCCCGCTGAAACCCTCGGCCACATATACAAAGAGCAGAGGGCGTTTCTACGGCAACAAAGTCTAAGATACTGACATTGGTGTCTGAGTGCCAGAACAAACATCGCACCTGATGCTTTCAGATGATTTTTAATTTGTATTTATTTATTGCCAAATTATAGATAAAAACTGATGTGGCAGTAAATGTATTTGCTCCCCCCAAAGGCAATGAGATGTTCCACATCACTGGTTACATGTTCTATGCTATATGGTCTGTATTTCCTGTTACTGTTACTCACTGCTTAAATTACTAAAGAATTTTAAGAATTTTTTATCTGTTTTATAATGAAGGACTCTTTACTCCCCACTGGCACAGTATCAAAGGAATACCTGATGCAAATGTGGCTGAGGCATCGCTGCAATACCTGCTTATTCTCTCTGACAACAGCGCCATCCTGTGGTTTGAACCAAGCATTTCCTACAATTATCTCCTGGCCTTGTCATGTTTAAAGAGCACCTTTCAACAGGAATTACAAAAGTGAAAGTACATCTAATGACATTAAGCTTACTTCCCATCATCTTCTCTGCACTGAGATCTACTGAATCCAAACTCCATTGTTTGATTTCACACAGACTTGTTTTTCTTCTTAGTGTGGCAGCACTTGGACATGCATCAATAATCGCACAGTAGCAGCCCTCCTTTTGAAATGATTCATTTAAAAATGGAGAAATATCGCCTGCACTGAAGCATCTTATTTCTCTAAATGTGTTTTCCTTCAGTTCTATGACTCACATGGCATGCTACAACTCTTCCAAAATGGTGTAGGGTGCACTGTATTTGAAGACTAATTAAGATTGATTAATGAACCAGTGACAAGAAATCCAGGGAACATGTTTCACAGGTAAAATATGTATCTATCATTTAATAAATGTAAAAACAAAAACAAAAAACAGCGGTTTTGATCATTTTATTACACTACATGAACTTAAAATCTTAAACTAATTTATAAAGTCTTACATAATCTGGCCCCTAAGGTGCTCAGTGATCTTGTGGTTCCCCTTAAAAGCTTTGGATTCAGTAACGAATGGAGCACCTAATGGAAACTGCAAGATTGCATTACACAAATCCTCATTTGGACAAATAGCATTTTCTATTTAGGGAATTAGCCTGATACAGGACCCTGACTGGGATCCTTTTTTAAAATTAAACTTCTTGAAAGAGGAATCTGTCATGCAGTCATGAATAATCTACTGTATCTTGTTTTATGCTACTTCACTTTACTGTTTGTCCCCTTTGCTGCCCTATGCTGTATTTATTTTGCAGATTGTAGATCGTATTTAGTTTTGTCTGTATGTGTTTTAGGATAGGGATTGCAAATTAGATTAACCCCACGACGCTTGTCATTTAAATCAGCTTTCTTCCCCATTTTGATGCTCAGATTGTAATTCAGCGGGTTTACTTGTCCACGTTCACATGTCTACATGCGATAGATATTTACATTAACAAGAAGTTGGACAGGTGTAGCTAATAAAGTGGCAAGTAAGTGTATATTTTCATTATATTTTCTTTCTAGTCTTCACTGTCCAAAATGTTAAAAAGTGCTTTATGTCTGGAAATATTTGATAAATATATAGGCCATTTACCTTAATGAAAAACAAAAAACTGGACTGCAGCTAAGGTTTATTTTTAATAAGTAAGTAATTATTTCCATGAATCAATTAATCTTTTTTTTCTTCTTTTTTTTTTGTCCATAAAGTCTCAGAAAATATTGTCATTTTTAATCTCGGATATGTAAAAGCCTTTCACAACAAAAAGCCTGAGGCATTCACTGTTGCATGATAAATGAAAGTCATTTCATAAATGCTATAATTCTTTTTTATTAAGAATAAAAAATAAAATAATAATTTAAATGAATATAAAAAATATATATATAAAGAACTAACACTGAATTAATTTCCAATTAACCTACATTGTAGTGTGTTTATTTTATATGTTAAATAATTGATATATTTGAGTTTAGTATTTTGGTTGTCATTTTTACGAGGTGACGTGAAACACATCATAAGCATCGGTGCTGCTCAGAGCTCTCTCCTCTCATCCTTTTGTGCCCGCTGTCCAATGAGCGATCAGATGCGGGTTGCCGTCTGCTCATTGGTCGCGAAGGAGGAAGATGCGGCGGCCATGGAGAATAGATTAAGGACTTTTCAAACCGTCCTCCTGGTGTGATTGATATTCGGTGATTTCAAGCCCGGGCACGTCGCGCTATGTAGCGTAATCTCACTGTGTTGTTAGCGAGGGCTCGTTGCTTGGCTTCGGTGGATTTCTGGCCATATATACTTGTAGTTTATTCCTTTGGTTTTGTGTTGTTTGTTCTGTTTGGTCGTTTGATATGATTTCGGGCCCGTTGTGCTGCTTTGAGTGAAGTCACTCCCTCCCTACACAATGTAGCTCCGGGTTCTTCCAGCAGATACGTCGTCACTAAAGGTAAGGAAATACTAAGAACCGGACTTAAACGGAACAAAATCCTGTCACGTGTTATTGTGGTAGACGGACTTCACCTGGTTCTTGACTTGAGGACTTGAAGGCCTGCTTAATGGCCGGGTTACCAAGTGTCTGAAAAGCTGTGCAAATGAATGACACGCAGGATTGTTCAGGCTTAAGACAGAGAATACTAACACACGTGCCTCCCTGCGCAGGTACAGAGATTTAATGGTTGAATTAACTTATTAAAACAATAAATATTGTAGCCTTATTGCCTCTTTTCGTGTTGTTTGCAAAGTAGCACCATCATAATAAATAGACAGTAGTGTGATAGCAAGACCTTTCAAGCAACCCTGCATTACACAACGAGTTGCAAAAGTACACACTGTGGTGTGTGTAGCTGAACCACTGGAAGTAAATGTACAGCTGCTCTTCTTGTAGGTGTTGCTGTGTGAACAATGCGTGAGCGATGTCTGATGTTGAGGCCACATACGCAGACTTCATTGCTTCTGGGAGGACAGGCCGGAGGAACGCCCTGCATGACATCTTGCAGAGTCCCACCGACCCCGAGGGCCGAGAGATGCCCCTCACCCTGTCTCTGTCCCAGCTACACATCAATGCAGGAGGAGGAGGTAATACGCTGCACTGTACCCCTGCCCAACATGTTGTATACACTGTGGTTGGTGTTCACTAGT
This sequence comes from Etia nguti, assembly GCA_015106755.1. Taxonomy (NCBI): domain Eukaryota; kingdom Metazoa; phylum Chordata; class Actinopteri; order Cichliformes; family Cichlidae; genus Etia; species Etia nguti. The sequence continues at coordinate 13,046 of VUQG01024906.1, read as the reverse complement.
TTAAACTGTAATGTAGTTTACAGTTGACTCCGTGATGTTACACTGTGTTAACTGTATAGAATGCATTACTTGTATAATTGGCTTGTGATGGACTGGTGATTTGTTTGGGGTGTACATGCCTCTCACCCCTGGGATCGCACAAAGTATACAAATTCAACTCGGTTTTATTTATATAGGGCCAATTTACTACAAGGTAAAGATGCTACTGTATTAGGGAGAGAACCCTAATAATCAGACAATCCTCTATGAGCAAGCACTTGGCGACAGTGGGAAGAAAGAAGTTCTTTTAAACAGGAAGAGAGACCTCTGGCAGAATCAGGTTCAGGGAGGAGCAGCTTGTTTGAGATGGTTATCAGAATCATTTTTATTTGGCCAAGTTTGTGCACATAAACAAGGAATTTGACTCTGGTTCACTTTGGTCTCTGTATACAAAAAGGTTTTTAAATAGGCAATAGATAAATAGGCTTATATACACAAGGAGAACATAAATATGAGGACATGCTTAAAAAGTAAGAAGAACTTATACAAACTTCAAACTTTTCACCTTTCAATCTCAGCTGAAAGCTGAAAAGTAATGCTGCCTTAGCACATGTGAAGCCACCCATTGGAACGTTACTTGAAGTCCAGGGGATCTGAAAAGGTAATGCTTACATAGCCTTCACTAGGAAAATGAGAGCCAAACTTCTGAGGTGGTCTGTACCAAATAGCAAACCATAATAGTGATCAGATAAACGTGCCAAAAGGATACAACAACACACAGAGTGAGGGGGTCCAGTTTAAGGACTCAGAGCAGTGTCCTAGCAGGCAGCGATGTGTTGGGGCCGACGCCCCTAACTCAGTTATGCAGGTGGATGAGTTATAAAATATGGGGAAACTACACATGGAGATCAAAGCCATCTTCGAGTGTATTCACTTTTAGAGTCGACCTCATCTAGTGCCAGCTGGAGGAACTGCAGTTTTTGCCATTCGCTTCTTGGCTTCATTTTTCAGCTCTGGAGGGTGCTCCTTGTATTTGCACTTTCCAAGTTATTTTTGTACCGTAACTAACCCCAAAAAAGGTAAAAATGAGCTATACTTCCTACCAGCAGGAGAAGTAATAGTCTTTTGGTTATATAAAGAGGGTGAGGACAAATGAAGTGGTTGTTCCAGTTGAAGAACACATCTAGCAGAAGTTATTGCAAACAGTGGATGTTATTGTGTATTTTACTTTTTTTCTTTTCTTTTTTTTTTTTAAAGCAACAATTACACAGCTGATGGCATCCAGAAAAATTTTAATATGGTGTTCTAACCTGCTATTTTTTTTCTGTAGATGGAGACGACACTGAGGACAGCCAGAGCTCCTCCTCTTCGGCACAGAGGGAGGCGGGGCAGAGGAACAGCTAACTTGCAGCACACTCCAGCCAGCAGACAGAGATTTGCAGGATGGAGTGAGGCTCCCGCCATGATGAACCTGTTTGTCCAAAGTGTGCTGGTGGCTGGAGGGTAGTACCGTCACTGCTGATATGCCTTCAAGCAGGGCGCTGTCTTCCAAAATCAACTGGAGGAGTGCTGTAATGTGAACACCCAGCGTGGCTCTGCTGTGCACTAGAATAACAGATTGATTGCAGGGTGCTTTTCAGAATCGGGGGTAAGCAGAGAGGCCAGTTTGTAGCTCTTGTAAAGCTAATTTTATTTTCTGTCTTAGTTATTAAACAATAGGTTGGGGGACTGAAATAAAGGAAGAAAATAGACAAGGCTCCTCTGTGAGTTTTGTAGTAGTTGAAGCAATTTGTAAGACCACTGACATGTGCTGAAGTAATGGCTCACAGTGGGAGTAGCATGTCTGTAGGAGTAGTGGTGCTGATAGATTGTACTGCCAGTTAATGGCTTTATGCTAACGCTAAGTTGATAATACTGCAGAGCAAAATGGATTGAGCTGAAGTAAACCTGAGAGGAGAATGCTGCGGTTTGACTTCTTGTTTATATGCTGAAAAGTGTGTTCACTGTTCTGTACTGTAGAAAGCAGCAGGATGCAACAGCGCAGTAGCCTTGTGGTCTGTTGACACCAATATTAATATTGCACTTTCACTCGGTTTAAATGTTGGTCGCTCGGTGACTAAAGATGTACATGTTTGAAAAAAATGTTTATACTTTTTTTAAAAAAAACTTTTCTAACAATTTCATTATCACGACCTTTGAGGAATGGTTTGACATTTTTGTAAATGCATTTCTTCACTTTCTTGCTGATAAAATGTCTATGTGCTATATAATGCATGTAGCTAGAGTTTGTCTTTTAATAGCCAGCAGGGGGCGATAGATGTGGTTGCAAGATCTCAGTCTGATGTCTCTGTGTTGTGTTGTTCCTACATCGTAATAATATTGTTGGTCCAGGATTAATGTAGCAACTGAGCATTCAGTTAGCACTAGCCAAGAAGCTAGTGAATGCTACCAACACTGTCACTAGTGACCAGCATGAGTCATTTGGCTAACAGCAAACCTAACTTGATAATACATTTATTATATGGTATTAAATAATAAGGAAAACACTTGAATTTTTTACCATTTGATCCAAAAGTTATTTTTGTCTTTATGTTGTAAAGCTATGACATCACAACAACATGACTGGTCAGTTGCAATGTTGATCCTAGACCAACATTATTATGATGATGCAGGAACAACACCGACACGAGGTTATGGGATACCCCTGTTCCAAGACGATTTCTAGTCCTGTTGAAGTCTAAGGGAAAATGAACCCCAGACATGGCCTCTCAAAACTTTCCTGCTGTGTTTATGGGCTCAGCTCCTCATATCAGGTCATACCAGATAAAACACTGTGTCAGTTTTGTAAATTATGGTCATCTAAAGTCTCAGGAGGATTATTAGGATCTACTCATTGACTAATAACTTGTTGATCACAAGTTGTTAGCCACGGAGTGTTTGCTTTCACATTGACAGCCACTCCTCTCTGGTAACCTCCAATTTCAAAAGACCAAGACGGTGATGACCAGAAATGCTCAAAACAGGAATTCAGACACATATGGATGATGTTGTCCGGTCTATGGATTAGCACTGCGGTGGCCTGCAGATGTACATATTAACTAATATGAAGTAAACAAATGAACTGTCTGATATGCATCTTTGCACAGGTCACTGATAAAACCTGTTGCATTTGAATCACGTTAAAATATAGTATGTAACATTTCATTTGACATTGATGCGCTGTTTTGTCACATAATGTTGCTTGGATCAGAGGTGTCGGCTTCACATTACCTTCACTTTTCAGCGTGCAGGGGGATGTGATGGAGTTCCCCAAACAAAATAGAGGTGATGTGACCTCCAGTGAGTGTGTAACCAGCACTATGAGATAATTAAGGATTTTAAAAAAATCATGAATCTTGCAAAGCTGCTCTAGTGTACTCTCTAAAAATGTATAGCTGAAAATTAGCATAGTAGATACCCTTTATAATTGACAGCTAAGCTAATTATCTGCAAGCTCCAGCTACATTGTTAAGAGACTGATCTTCTCATCTGTCATCAGTTAACTAAGAAAGTGCATTGCCTAAAATGTCAAACTGTTCCTTAAGTGTAGATATGCAATACTCCGTGGAGCTTCCAGGATTTGTAACATTGTTGTTTGTTTTTTTCTGACCCTGAGCCTGAGCTGTGTTCCTGCTACTGTGTGTAATAGCTAGCTGACATCATCATCTGTACAGGCCACTGCGCATGCACAAAACTGTGTGTTCTGTCATTTTCTTCACCATTTTTGCTAACTATAACCTTCCTGTAATCCTCCAGCTTGACAGTAAGTCAATCATACCGAAGATAATGTTTGTTTTGGAATCCTCACTCAATCAGGTGTTCAAGTTGTAAACTGCCATGTAACTGTTTCGGGGCTCATTCTGGTTTCAAAGAAGACTGTGTAAACGCAGCTGTTCAGCATGTCCGATTTTGGCAGGTGCATGATTCTGTAAAATTTGTAGCCGTTTGTCTGAATGTGTATAACCGTATTTTCTACTCCCCGTGTCAAACTAAGTGAAATAAACTGGACAAGAGGAAAAATGAAAGTTTCCTGTGCTGCTGTACTCCTGCTTTTTGACCAGCAGGTAGCACTGTGGGGAAATTTCTGAAACGTGCATTAGACTTCAACTATGAAGAAGTAATAGGTGTTTAGAATGATTTATTTAATTTAAAAAAAAAAAAAAAGGACAGGAGAGGACAATAAAATATGGGAGTTTGTTTTTAAGGGGATTACATTAAATTAAAGGGATTCTATGACACACTGGAAAATTGTCCTCTTCAGGTTAAACAAGTATAGTGTTTCCATATGAAAGACCATCTGTCTGCTGTGTCTCTCAGTCTCTTTCACTCTCTGTGTGTGTGTGCAGTGCTGATTATGCAAATAATCATTAGACAATTGTACCAGGAAGTTTCACTAAGAAAGGAAAATCCCCAGCTAGTTCCTCATTCACTCATTGGTATAACAGTCCAGGTCGGCCAGCTGACCCGCTTGTCAAACCACCTCAACACCAGCGCGCTGCGTGTGTCACCCACTTCCATGTCAAGCACAGAGAGGACGTAGGTGAGGACTGAAACGGTTCTACATTTTGGATTAACCGTTTTCTTAACCAGGGATACAGACTGAGAAAGGTAAGCTGGAATGTATACTGAGTCCAAGTGAAATCAGGCAGACACATGCTTGATTTACACAGACGCATTAGAAGAGGTAAAAGTGTATGTAACTTTTTTATTTGTAGGAAAAAGGTCAATGTTAGAAGGTTTATTTAATTTAATTTTGCAAAATATGTTTGTTTTTTTTTAGTTTGTTTGTGTTTTTGTGGACGCTTTATTAAATAAGCACAGTCATAACTCACATTAAGTATAATTAGTTTAAGGAAAGTTCCCTCCAGTGCAACATGTTTAAAATCAATGCTTTATTTTCTATTATAAACGTTTTATTCATACGGTTTCATGTATGATATAGCAACAGTTTAAACATTAAAATTCACTGCAATTATTCACGTATCCAGTCTTTTCCTCAGTCTATTGCAAAAGGAGGAAGTGTGTGTGTGTCATAGTCCAATATATCGTGCGTGTGTGCCCCCAAGCCGTTCAGACCCCTAGTTTCCGGCTGTTTGGTGACAAGTTAAAAATATAACAGAGGCACTGAACCAACAAAGTGCAAAACAAGCCTGTGCAAACCGCTGGCTAATGGACTCATTCACTGACCTTTTTCCACCAAGAAAAATATGGTTTCGCCTTCTTGCTTACATTTACTCGCTGTCATCTCAGTTCACAAATGTGTTTTGGGCTGGTTTTAAGGTGTGCCTGTTTTCTATTGGTGTTTCCCCCCCAACTTTTACTCAAACAACTCAATTCAGGCCAGCTAGGTCCAGCAACTTTGTTCTACACTCAGCCCTTCCACGTGAATATAAAGATATTAACCATTTTCACCATTATATGGTAGGATAACTGTCCTATCACCGTCAGCCTAGAAGCAACAGAAGTAAATGCTTTTAGCATGAATAAAGCTAGGTTTTGTTTTTGCTAAAGAAACACTTTGGTTTCAGATCAAATATTTCGACATACATTCATGTTCCCCTCCAGATGTTGTGATGTTTTTTATATTTTTTTCCTAACATGTACCACTTTACTATTACCGATAGTAATGTTATACAGTCAAAATGTCCTTTAAGCTGTTTGGCTTGGTCAAAAACCTAATATGCCTCAATATAATAACCTAATAATATTTCTGCCAGCCTAAGCAGTGCTTTCTCCAATTAGCATATTGTACATTAGCATGCTACCATATGCTAAAGGTGACTAAAAATCAACATGTTTGTGCCAACATGGAGAGCATGTTAGCTAGCACTCTAAACAAAAATAAATAAATAAATAAACAGGGTAATTCATTTTCTGTGGGATTTTCTTGTTTTGTCCTGTTTTATTTTCTGACTGTCCCGACACAATTCACCAAAGAATATCTCATCTCCTTAGAACTAATGTTCTAGCTTTCAGAAAATTTAAAAGGGTATTTGCTGACCTACAGGACTAGTTGAACATGTTCCCTTTTTTCTCTGTGGTTCAGCTGTGCACTTTAGTTTCCTGGAGAAGGACAGAAGCTTTTTATTTATTTATTTTTCCGTTTTACTTTGAATAACAGGCGTTAAAAACCAACGTGCACTTCTGCTCTACAGCAACATGCTTTGTTCTTTTTTCCCCTTTTTTCCCCTGTAGGGAAGCACTCAAGTTTATTTGACCTGGTGTTATTTTAGTGCTTTATGTTTTTGTGCTTTTAAGCCACGTTGCTTGACAATCTAAGTGTAAATGGTTTTAAAGGTGGTGTTGCTCACGCTCGTAGGATGTTTAGTTTTAATTATCCTCACTATTGAGAGCATCTTGTCTTCATAGACAAAAATGACTTTTTATGTTCACACGTTACCTTTGTAAAATATTTTCATTGCTAAAATCAAGCTACGATGTCACTTTGTTTTTCTTCAAAACTACAATATAGGAGATAAATATTTTTAATGTTTTTGTCTTTTATACATTTTGAAACATATAACACCTCTCTCTTATAAAAACCAACATCACCAGTTAAAAAGTTGTTGGATTTTTTTCTTTGCGACTTTGTCATCTTTGTGGGCATGTGGTCAGTATGTGTGTATGTATAAAGCAAGTGCACATTGGTGGCAGTGGGCTTCATGCTGGTTAGCAGACAACCACCCACACGAAGGTTAAAATAAGAAAAAACAATGCAGCAAACTGCACCAATAAATGTTTGATTACCCTGAACAGAAACCAGCATTGGATAAATTGCAGGCATGTCAGAATACAGGGAAGTAGCAGTGACATTGCAACATATTTTTTTCTGAAGAACTACTTTGAGATATTCCCATTTTTATTGAATCTTTGTTGAGTTACAGCAGTAACACCCAGACCTGGCACAAAACGTCGAATTTTTCACCTGAAATATTAGAGTTTGTGTGGTGTTGCTGAAGGTTAGATTAAAAGACTGTTACTAGTTGTAATCTTGTTAAATATAAAGCTGAATCCAGCAAGTCGTTAGTCTAGCTTAGCATAAGCTTTAAAAAATGGTGAAAGAGCTAGCTTGGCTCTGCCAGAAGCTTGAAGCTTGCATTCAAAGCTCACAAATGAAGATATACATTTCGGTGTTATATCATAGAAAATGACATGACTGTATATATTTTAAACCCGCTCAGGTCCGATATAAATGCTACAAAGTGTGTGCTCAGTCCAGAACCTGTACATGTAAAACCTCATCAGGACGCTATGGCTACAGAGGCAGAAGCAGCAGAATGTCTCATTCAAATCTATTTTGGCTACACTGCATCATCAAATCCTCCCTGTGGCTGCTTCTCGTTTTTACTGAAAGATCTTTTCCTGAAAGTTGTAAAGACAGCAGCAGCGGCTCACTTGGTCACTGAAACATCCCTAAAAACAGAAATTAAAAGGCATTGTAGACAGAACAATCTGTGTTTTGAGCCAAATGGTGAAAAAGAAACATTATACTGGAAATACTGCCCCATATAAATACGATAAAAGGGTTTTTTTCTTTACACCTTTTGATGTATGATAGAAAGAGTATTACTCAGCAGTGCACCCCTATTATGTTAACAATCCAGTTAGAGGTTGACATCATTATTATTATATCTGGGTAAAGTGGCGATTGCACCTTTCCTATGACATTACAAAAGCTGTAAATCTGAGTGCCAGTAGGAAAGTCAGTACAGTCAGTATATTTTATCTACAGAAGATTAGTGTGGCGGGGCGTGGTCTGCGGTGTGGTTGCGAGGGAGGTGGACGCACCTGGACAGCATGAGCAATCACGCCTCACTCACTTATAGGTCCTGATGTGGTTGTTGTTAGTGCATGTGACTGCGAGCTGCAAAGCTGCAGCCGTGTGTAAGGACAGCAACCGTGATATTAAAGATGCTGAAAAGCATGAAGCCGTGGACGGGTCTGCCGTGGAGTTATTGCAGTTACATTTGCACATGTGCAGCAGTTTGTTTTTGTGAAACAACTTCTTATCATCGCTTCTTGTTATCTTCCGATTTATGTTGAACTTATAAATAACAGTGGAAACATGACACCAGTTTGGATCTTTATTTTCACATGCAAGAACTGAAAAGTCGCAGGTGTTTGCTGCCACAGTTTTTATATGCATTATTTTTTTCAGCAGGTGTAAATGGTATATTTATAACAGCTCTCTTCATTCTTCCTTTTTCTCACTTCCTCATGCAGACAGAATGGGCTGCATGAAATCCACGCTAAATCAAGGTCTGAGCGGAGGGGTGGACGGGAAAATTGGTCAACACGCTGTCCATTCTGACCAATCACGCTATGTCAGAGACCCCACCTTTAATCCAAAAGTCAACACGGTAAGTAGTAATACTGGGGTGGACAGCATCTCAAGTGTGATTGAGTGTTAACAGCAACAAAATCTTTAGATAACAAAAAGTCAAATCATAAATGGGAAGCATGCCATTGTTTTCATTCAATCAAAAATTGACTTTTAATCATCATTTAGTTTGTTCTTCATTATTGTAAATAAAGAACAGAATGATTCCGTTTTCTTTACATATTATGTTGTAGATGTGACATTTCTTTTTGTTTTTGAAAAAAGTTGCTCAATGTTTCCTACTTAATAGAATTTCCCATTTGCAAATGATGACGTCTATTACAAGGAAATGACAAAAGTCTGTGCAAAAATCTGTATGTAAATGATGCCTGCCTTAAAGTAATGGAAGTAATGATGATAGAGAGAAACAGTAACTTTAATATTGTTTTCTTTTGCAGAATAACTCCCTGTTACCGGGTCAGGTGTTCCAAAAAATGGAGGGTACGACACTTTTTTCCTTGCTTTCTGTTTATTTATCTGCTGTCTGTTCATTGTCTCGTACTACTATACCGTACTTACCGTAACACCTGTATGTGGTAGCTTCTAAGGTAATATGGAATTCACTCACTGAAACAGTTAGGCCCCAGAAATCCTCATAGCCATGAAAGACAAAATCCTCATCTTATTTTGTTAGTTTTTTTTGTCCAACTTTAACCTCAACCCATTTTGAGATTTCACCACTTTACCAGCAAATTTTGACTGATTCAAGGTTTATTTACCAGTTTAGCAAATTTACTAAGAAAATTAGCTTTCAAAGCTAAACTTTAGAATAAATAAACCATTCAGTCAAATATATGAGTGTAGGTTAAAATAGAAAGTAATCTGAGTCTGGACCTATCTTAGTTATGACATGTTTTATTTTGAAAAGAGATCCTTCTAGGAAGGCTCGTCACCCACTGACCTAACTAAACTACATTTAACGTGTAAACCATGTAATGTTCCACATTACATTGGAACTCTTTTAACTTAACAATGTACACAAAGGTGTTTAAGTACATCCAACTAAGTTGCAATTTAAACATGGAATTATCATTAGTCATTAGTGATTGAGACTACAGCTACTTATAAGTAGGTTGAGTAAACTGTTAAGCTAGGTGCATGCCTTATAATTGCTTCTGTCTGACGTTTCTGTATATGATGTCCCGGTGTCTTTACATAGTTTAAAGATAGCATAACCTTTGTATTGAGCTATGAGCCTATTTGCATGTGTTAAATGATGACAATTCTCCTGTTTCCTATTTCAGAACAAAAGGGGGTGGGTAAAATAGTGATTGCCCTTTTCCCATACGAAGCTGCACATACTGATGACTTGGGATTCAAGAAGGGAGAAAAGATGAAAATTCTAGAAGAGTGAGTGTCTGGTATTTATGGTACACTGATTCATCCTCAGAAAATGTATCATCATTTCTACAAATGGCAAGAATCACGTCCACTTTTATACATAGTCCCCCAGTTTTAGATAGACATCATTTTACATATAAAGATTATTTTTTACTATTTGAATAAAAATCCTTTGTAGTCTGGATTTTTAATCAGGGGCTAGAAAGCAGGAGTGTATTTCTCCCATATTGGCTTCTCTTCATTGGCTCTCTGTTTAATTCAGCACTCAGATCTAAAATTCTTCTCCTCACATAGAAAGTGCTGGATGATGAAAGACCTCATCATACCACACCGTCCCAGTAAAGCACTTTATTGTGGTTCCCAGAATAGTTAAAAGTAGAATGGGAGGCAAAGCCTTCAGCTTTCAGGCCCCCTGTCTCCCACTCCTCACCCCAGTCAGTCACGGCAGATGGCTTCTCTCTTTAGTAACTCAAAAGAATTGCCTCTAAGAAAAAAATCCGAATTTTTTTTTTATTCTTTCTAATCATGGGCTGCTTCCTTCCTTCTCCATATTTTTCCCTTCCCGTCATTCTGGTACAAGATAAACTTGGTTTCACCTGTCCAAATGTTGTTCTGTTTTTCTGGCAAAGCCTAATCTAGCCCATCAGTGACACTCCCTGAGTGTTCTGAACCCTCTATATTTTCATTTAGAAAGGCATTTCTTGATTGCAGACTATGACAGTGATACAAATATCCTCACTGAGTGTTCTTCTTGATTTGGTTGTGAAGTTATTTTTTCTTAACCATGGGAACAATCTTTTCAGCATGCACTCTAATTTGGGATTTAGCCATTCCTAAAGTTTTGTGCTATCTCTCGGATTGGCTAATTATGTTTTTTCAGACTAATGATGGTCTTCCTCACTTGCAAAGACATCTCTTTTGGCCTCATAGTTGAAATTACAGCGACAAAATATAAAAGTTTAACTTGGTGAATCAATTTCTACTTCCTCTGTGATGTCCAGTAACTTTTCAGCCTCTGAAAATGAGGGATTATGTATGAAAATGACTGTAAACAAAACAGTTAATGGAAAATTTTTGTTATAAAAAAATGTTATATAAGTTTTATAAACGGTTTCTGATATGTGTATGTATTTCAGGCTAAATTACTTGCCTGTGAGACAAAATAACATTTCCGTTCAGAAATAATATTTCTCTGAATATAGGAAATACACAAGGTTAAACGATTGAATTTAATTTTAAAAAATCATCTTTCAAGACCTTTCAGAACATCTCTGTCAATGCAAACGATTGTTCTAAAATGTGTATATATATTTATGAACTGACAGACATGGTGAGTGGTGGAAAGCAAAGTCTCTGGTAAACAACAAAGAGGGATTCATCCCATCCAACTATGTCGCCCAAGCTGACACCATGGAGACAGAGGAGTATGCAATTGTTTCTTAATATTACTTCATGTTATTCAGATTACATTATTCATTTTTGCATTCAGCATCAAGGTTATGTGTGTTACCAAATATTTATTATGTTTTGTGTTCCCTGCAGTTGGTTTTTCAAGGACATAACAAGGAAGGATGCAGAGAGGCAGCTGCTGGCACCAGCGAACAAGCCAGGCGCTTATTTAATCAGAGAAAGTGAAACATCAAAAGGTATGGCTACCACAATAGCTCTGAGATACCAACATACATTCAGCAGCATTCTCCACTTTGAACACGTGGAGTTCAGGCATTGTGTGTGCTCGAGTTAAATGATTATGAATCACCAGTCACTCTTTTTTTTTCTTCATGATTTTTCCACAGGGAGTTACTCGTTGTCCATCAGAGATGTGGACGCCCAGGGAACAGAGTCGGTGAAACATTACAAGATCAGGATGCTGGATAATGGCGGCTGCTACATCTCTCCTAAAATCTCCTTTCGGGATATCGGCAGCATGCTCAAACACTATCACAGTGAGTACAGCTCGTGAACTGCAAGCAAAAAGTCTGTTTTCACACTCACAATGTTGTATATGTGAACATGGTGTAAGCAGAGGTAGCAAAGGCTTAGCATTACCAGATTTTATCATTTAAACAGTATAATACTCTGAAACCTACAGAAGGATACTGTAATACACATACAATATATTATTGTTAATGAAAAGTGAAATATTACTTTATAAGGGAAAATAAAAGATTAATTTCTACTGCAAATCCATTTACAATACTGACTATTTATTACTGCAAATAAAAATAAAGTAACCTAATAATGCTATAAATGTTAAAAAAAAAAAAAATACTGTAAATAAAAACAATTTATTATTAAAATCAATACTGAATACTGTAGATGAAAAACAGCAACACTGTAGCCACTTTTACAGTAACTTCCCTAACAACATTTTCACAGTGTAGCATGCTCATACATTAATAATAATAATAAACCTCATATATCCTGTTTGTTTAGTCCATATAAACAGATTTTAGAAAAATACAAGTTGTGGCCTTATGTAGAATTATGCTTTGTATGTAATTGACTGTATCATTTCTTCGTTGTTGCCTAATAATGTGAAACAAGTGACAAAAGGAGCCAGCTTTGCTCCCTCCACCTGCTTCCTATGTTTGTGCAAAGCAAACTAGTTAGTTTCCAGCTTTTGCTCCATACTTGCTGATCAGAGAACAGTCTTGATCTTCTCATTTCAAAAAGATTACATATGCTATGTTATTCATTAGGAAGACTGAGCACTATGTCTGTGTGTGTACCTTCCAGACAAAGCAGATGGTCTGTGCCGTAAACTTGAGCGTCCTTGTGCAAAACCCAAAGCTCAGAAACCTTGGGATAAAGATGCCTGGGAGATATCCAAAGACTCTATTAAGATGGTGAAGAAACTTGGAGCAGGCCAGTTTGGAGAAGTCTGGATGGGTGAGTTGAAATCACTTCTTGTGTCCAAGAGTTGACAAGGGAAGTAATTGCCAAAGAAAGGGAATGCACAATTATTTTACCACTCCAGCCCTTCAAATAAAGACCACAATGAAGTCCCTTTAAGATACACAAGAGATTGTTTAAAATGGAAAAAATTACTTTCGCTAACAGATTTCAATATGACACATTTGTTGAGATTTGGGATAAATGGAAACATTATATTTTGTCAAGGCGACCCGAATTTGTTTGAAGTTTTGTAATCTTGTATGTCATATCTCTGAACTGCTATATGTATGTATGTATGTATGTGTATATATATGTATATGCATATATATGTGTGTGTGTGTGTGTGTGTGTGTGTGTGTGTGTGTGTGTGTGTGTGTGTGTGTGTGTGTGTGTGTGTGTGTGTGTGTAT
>VUQG01024901.1:16222-28706 GCA_015106755.1 Etia nguti | reverse complement strand
TTTTTTTACTTCAAAAGGTAGGACATAATAAAAAAGCATTAGATAGCATCTTTAAGCAGATGGCACAACACAGAAGAGCCACCTCGTCAGGCCACGACTCTGCAGTCTATTTACACCTACAGGCCAGTGGACACTTTCAATGATGAGGATGTACACATCCTGGACAGGGAGGAACGTTGGTTTGAGCGCGGAGTCAAGGAGGCCATTTACGTGAAAAGGGAAAGACCATCTCTGAATCAAGGAGGGGGCCTAAGGGTACATCTTTCGCCATCTTACAATGCTGTGATTGCAGCCATTCCCCAACTCTCTGTGAATGGTACTCATGGCCATTGATCAGTGGTCTTTGATCAGTGGGCTTTGATCAGTGGGCTTTGATCAGTGGTTGTTGATCAATGGTCATGAGAATTTGCATAATTATGATTAAGGAACTGACCCTGACTATTGTTCATTCAGTGGTGCTAGTTTGAGTCATTGTGCAAATGTACTGTTTATAAGATTGGGGAAACCTGCAGTCAGCTGAGACTGAAGAAGTCACTTGGATGAGTGACGAAACGCTTCTCCCGCTGAAAACGCTACGTCTAGATGAACAGAATCAACCATTTGGGATAGCATCTTTAACATCAGTGTCCAAGTGTGATGAAGAGTTTGATTCATAATCATGTTCCTGCTAATTTTCCTTTTTTATTTTTCAGGATAAATATGATCAGATGGACAGTGCTGATGACTTTGTATCTCACTGTCATCTCAGCAACATTTGATGTTTATGAGCAGCAGTCCTATATGGGTAAGAAGTGCAGCTTACGTTTTCAGTTCAGTTTTCTCATCAATCAGCACTGGTATGTAGCAGTCCAACAATGTTTTTAATCCCTGTGAGTACATTTTCAGATCAGTTGGAGTGTGTTGTTGTCTTTCTACATTGTTTTCATTTCTGACCTTCACAGACCCAGAGGATGTACTGAGTGTCATCATTCCTCTGGAGGGTCCACAGCGTCCTCTGCTGGGGGGAACACTGCTTTTACCGTGCTACTTTGAGGTGTGATGGAGTTACAACATGTCAAATTACTGTAACTATATGAGATATATGTATGTATGTTTGTGTCTATAAACCCTCGAAAAAAGAATGTATGTAAATGATGTTGCCTTTCATGTAGGATCACACTGTTGAAGACCCTGGAGCTCCCACCATTGCCCCCCTGTCTCATCGGATCAAATGGAGCTTTGTGACTAAAGAAAAGGTCACAACCATCCTTGTTGCCCAGGAGGGAAGAGTGCGTATCACTGAGAACTATGAGGACAGAGTTCAGCTGGTAGCTTATCCTGGGACCCAAACAGATGCTAGCATCAGGATATCTGAGGTGCGTTCCAGTGACACAGGAGTGTATCGCTGTGAGGTTCAGCATGATATTGAGGACAGCCACAGCATCCTGCATGTCCAGGTTCAAGGTATGAAAAAGAACTGTTAAAAAAGTGACACATGATGTCTGTGAGGTAGCTGGAGTCGATACCTTTTCTTTTAATTTTTAAAAATTTATCTCATAGTATTGACAAAATGACAAAAATTATATTGATTTTTTTTGGTCACATCGCACCATCAGTCTTTCTTATTGTTATCCAACTTTTTGTCTCTCCAGGTATTGTGTTCCACTACAGGGCCATCATGGGACGCTACAGTTTGACTTTTGAAAAGGCGAAGGCAGCATGCACTCAGAATAGTGCAGTAATGGCTTCACCTGAACAGCTCCAAGCAGCTTACGATGACGGTTTTCACCAGTGTGACGCTGGCTGGCTCTCTGATCACACAGTCAGGTCAGTCTCTTACAGCAGAGCCTGCAACCACCCAAGTAGCAACTACTCACTAGGTTTATTTCCAAAATTTATAACATGGCCTTTCATAAAAACAAGAAAACAAAAATATTTTAGAGATCTGCCAAAAACTAAAACTGAAAAAGGCTAAATTTACCTTTTTAAACTTAAATTTAAGCCAGCACACTGAACTCCTTTAAGAAGTCAAGCAGAACACTGTACCGCTAAAACTAATTTTTCTGTTCAGGAACGTAAGTAAATAACTATAACTTGGCATCATAATCAAAAAAACTTTCCAAAGCCCTTAAATATATATATATGTGAACCAAAATACAATGATTTTCAAATAGTCACACCTAAAAGTATTCACTCACCCATTCAAATCATTGCATTCAGGTGTTCCGATCACCTCCATGGCCACGTGTGTATGAAATCAAGCACACAGACATGCAGCTTCTACAGAAATTGGAAACTCTCAGAAGCTCAGACCTCCAAAACTTCATGTGTGTGTGGATGGTGTGGGGTTGTTTTTTTAGGAGTTGGGGTTGGCCCCGTAGTTCCAGTGAAAGGAACTCTTAATGCTTTAGCATAACAAGACATTTTGGAGTTTGTGAGAAGAGTTTGGGGATGGCTCCTTCCTGTTCCAACATGACTGCACATCAGTGCACAAACCAAGGTCCATAAAGACACAGATGAGTGAGTTTAGTGTGGAAAAACTTGACTGGCCTGCACAGAGTCCTGAGCTTAACCAGATAGAACACCTGTGGGATAAATTAGAACAGAGACTGCAAGCCAGACAATTCTTGTCCAACATCAGTGTCCGAACTCTTAAATGTGCTTCTGGAAGAATGGTCATAAATTTCCATAAACACTCCTAAACCTTGCAGAAAGCCTCTCCAGAAGAGTTCAATATGTTATAGCTGCAAAAGGAGGGCCAACATCATATTAAACCCTAGAGATTAAGAATGGGATGTCACTCAAGTTCATATGTGTGGGAAGGCAGATGAATGAATACTTTTAGCAATATAGAGTTTATTCTCTTCTCACTCCTGTCTGTGTGATGCTAAGATTGGGCCGAGCATTTTTGAGGCAAAGTTAAAGAGGCAAGGCTGAGATGGTTTGAACATTTGCAGAGGATATGGATAGGGTGAGCCTATCCTTCTATATTAGGGTGGAGGTGGGGCTGAATATCAAAGCCATTAAATAAGGGCTTTCAGTCTTGCTCTTTGTTTACAGAGATTTATCTAGATTCACCCCGTTTTCAAAATCTTAATTTACAGTACATTATGATATCCCCAAATTACTTGCGATAGTATATTTAATTGTTTTTTACTCATAGTCTTTTCAGAGCGAGGAACCTCTTCCCATTCTCACTTGTGAAGTACCAAGCCAATCTTTTCTTTCTTAGTCCTGTTTACCAATTAATAAAATTCGTTGTAAGATGTTCCACTGGGTGTTTTCTTAAAATATACAATTTTTCCAGTCCGCTGTCTGTTCTCAACTTCTTTGAAATGTACTTTTTAAAACACTTTACTGTGGATTTAAGGAAAAACATGAAATCAATGAATTGTGGTCTGAAGAGCAAAGTCAGAAGACAAAGAGACAAGGTAATGTAAGCAGAAGGATAATGAGCTCATGTTAAATTTCTGCGCAGCAACAAAGGTTAGATGAGTTTAGTTTTCATTGAAAGACACATGTTATTTCATTTGAAGTCACAAATTATTATTTACGTTTTTTTTTAACCACAGGTACCCAATCCAAAGTCCTCGTATGAACTGTTATGGTGACAAAGTAGAACTGCCTGGAGTCAGGACATACGGAGTGAGGGATCTCAATGAGACTTATGATGTTTACTGCTTCGCTGAGAAGATGACAGGTACACTGCAATGACTTTTAATGCATTTTAAAGTTATCCTTTAATGATTTGTATTCTTTATGTTTTTTTACAAACCTCTTTTATCTGAGACAGGCAGAGTTTTCTACACTGCGACTGCAGAGAAGTTCACCTTCGCTGAGGCTGCGTTGGCGTGCTCTAATAAGGGTGCTCAGTTGGTCACTACAGGTCAGTTGTACCTGGCCTGGCAAGGAGGGATGGATGTCTGCAACGCTGGCTGGCTTGCAGACAGGAGTGTCCGCTATCCCATCAACATTCGTAGGCCACAGTGTGGAGGAGGGCTGATCGGGGTACGAACTGTTTATCTTCACACAAACCAGACAGGATATCCTCTTCCCGAGTCTCGCTATGATGCCTTTTGTTACACAGGTAGGCCATCATTCAGACAATAAAAGCATGCATGTCTGCATCTATATTTTCACTAGTTATAGCTTTGTATACTTGGAGACCAAGAGTAAAAAGAGACATAATGAATGTGAAAAGGCAACAATAAAAGGAGTTGGAGGTGATGGGAAATCAAAGGAGTAATACTGGAAAGTGCCACATTTTATATGTGCATGAAACAGTTGGATATTACTAGAACTTACATACACAAAAGGGACTAAAGTATTGGGCCATACCTCTGAATCTTTGAATTCAGGTCCTTTTAATCCTATAGCCCCAAAGATATCAAGGTTTCTTGCGTAATGTCCTGCACACATTGATCAAGATAGTGTGATACAATCACCAGTCACGAGGCAAAAATTAGTATTCCCCAACTAGTTAGTTGGTGGCTTTTACTGAAATTGGTCAGAAAGACAGTTCTGCACCAGAAACCTCCTGGTGAATCCCTTGGTTGCTAGCAGCTTGCCACAGTTCCCTGTATTTTGTATGAAAGACACCAACACAAACCAGAGACAGGGACTGTTTGTCTTCAATGTAAAAGATACACCTTTTCAACAGAGCTTTTACTCTGAAGGCAAATAATTTCCCTTTACAGTTTGTGTCCCATTTTTTACAGTCTTATAACCGCTCAAAGGGTATCTAGTGAGTGTTTGCAGACAAGTCGAGATCTTATATGCAAACTACAAGCAATTGCGGCAATCTGCTAGCAGCCAAGGCAATTGTAAAGTGATTCTACCAGTCAGAAGGTCACTGACTGGTCTCTAGTCACTGACCTAATAATGCCATAGTCAAATGTGTGACTGTGTCATTATTCACTTACTGCATCACATGGCCAAATGGTGCAAAAAAAAAATCAAGCACCTGGCAGTGCAGTTTGCCTTTACAAATATCTGTGAAAAATGGGTTGTTCTAAAGAACTCACTGAATTCGAGTGTAGTACTGTAATAGGACGCCAATTTTGCAACACGTCAGCTAAAATTTTTTCCCCCTTGCAAAGTAGAAGTGTTTAGGAACCAGTGCAACTCAGCCAGAAAGTGGCAGACCACTTAAGTTACAGAGAGAGGTCACCAAGTGCTGAGGTGCATGATGCCTAAAAGATGCCAGTGCTCTCCTGACTCCGTAATTGCAGCTTTCCAGACCTCCTCTGGCATTAACATCAGCACAAAAATGGAGAGATGCCAAACTGCCTTTCATTGTGCTTGTAACAGTGACAATAAAAAAGCTATTCTATTCTTTTCTATTCTAAAACTGCACTGGCATGGGTTTCCCTTGCTGAGCAGCTCCCGTAGTTCTAATGTGTAGGTAACCCAGTGCTTTTGTCCATATAGTGCACTCAGAAATCATAACTGAGCCACTGATGGTACATTAAATGAAGTAGCCAAACAACTAATGCATGAAGTAATACATTCCAGTTATTAGCTGATATTTGGTGTCCAGTCCTACATGTGACACTTTCACCACAACATGACATTTTGGGATTTTATATAAATAATACACCATATTGTAAGTTTATCCAATGACATGTGTATCATTAAATAATGTGAGTGGATAAGGGTTAATGCCAAATGACTTATGTGATTTGACATCAACCAAAGACTAGGTAAACAGCTTCAGGGCAGATTCCAACCCAGGCTTATGCATTAGCCTCATGGCATGTAGGTCACTTGCTCAAACCAGCTCCTCCAGAAGATTCTATAAAAAACTCCACTTTGGAAGTAGTAAGGGAAGTCATTTCCACTGTCACCTTCAGAGTCCTCTGATGAAGAAGGTTCAGGCATGACAGAAGAGGGAAGTGGTGTGCTGAGTGTTACCACAGTGACACAGAACCCAGAGGTGTTCTTCAGGAACGTGACGACAGAGAGTGAGGCCGCTGGAGAGGTGGAGACTATGCAACCTACTAATGTGGACTTCACCTACACAGAAAGCCCCACCCACCTGCCTCTGCCTGAGCCGCCAAACATCACTGAGTTTGTCACCGATCTGATAGAGTCAGCCACAGCACAGCCAGATGTTGGCAGGGAGCCAAACAAAGGCTTTGTGATACCTCCAACTGGTCAGTAAATGAACTGCTTATGCATGTTATAATAACTGAAGAAGGACCAGAGAGATTCCCTAATAATGACGTTCCTAATAAGTAAAAAGGATTTCAACCCACAGTAGTCTCTCCTGATTCCTATACAGGCGTGGTCTTCCACTACCAATCAGCTGCTGGCCGCTACGCTTTCACTTTTGTCGAGGCCCAACAAGCCTGCCAGAGTGTCGGAGGCTCAATCGCCACTCCACAGCAGCTGCAGGTAGCATATGAAGCTGGATATCAACAGTGTGATGCAGGTTGGCTTCTGGATCAGACCGTAAGGTAAATCTGGAATGCATTTTCACAGCAAGTGAAGAGATTTCTATTTTAAACCAGGTTTTATAGTTGTTTATTGTTTGCTCTTGCGTAGGTATCCTATTGTTTACCCTCGAGAAAGGTGTGTTGGAGACCTAGGAGATCAGCCCGGGGTTCGATCCTATGGTCTGAGGCCAGCAGACGAGAGATATGATGTGTACTGCTACACCGATGGGCTCAAAGGTGAAAAAATTGTTAACTTTTTTTCTGAAGCTTTAGTTATGACTTTGTATAGATTTTTGATTTTCTTTATTTTTTTCACTGTCATCTCTCTGATCTGTTCCACAGGAGAGGTTTTTCATATTGGATCTGCTGAAGGTTTCACTTATAATGAGGCTGTTCGTAGCTGTCAAGAGCAGAACGCTATCGTGGCCACCACAGGACATCTCTATGCAGCCTGGAAAATGGGCTTTGACAAGTGTCGTGCAGGCTGGCTACTAGATCATAGTGTGCGTTATCCAGTCAACAATCCACGTGCTGAGTGCGGAGCAGGGAAAATAGGAGTGCACACTGTGTACAATCACCCCAACCGGACTGGCTATCCTGAACTTGATGCCAGATTTGATGCTTACTGTTTCAGAGGTAAACACTGATCAACTAATTCTGAATGTCTCTATAATTCATTAACCCTCAGAGGTCTAACTACACTCGACCATTTGCTTTTTTAAAACTATTCTCCCAAGTTTGGCAACCAGGGGATAGAAAAATGAACATTCTTTGAGATTTGGTTAAAAAATTCATTCGTCTTTCTCCAAAACAGGGCTTTCTTATCACTGATGATTTATACCTTATACTTGATTCTTAACCACCATGATCATCATTCCCTTACGTTGCCTAATTTTTGCAGCTGACATTCTACTTATTGCAAATGAAACTGGACTAAACGTCACAGAAATCGAGGAGGCTCTACTAAATCTGACATCAATTACCCATTTGTTACGACCTGGTAGGTTTCCTTCAGAGCATGACTGGATTACCCATTTGTTACGAATCAACAGTTCCCTTTTGTTTCCAAGCTTAACTTTCAATTTCTATTTTCAGCTGTTCCCTCCATATCTCCTCCCATCAATATAGAGACTTCAGGCTCTGGTTCAGGCTCAGCAGACAGTTCTGTAGTAGATTACACATCTGGAGGTCACTCTGGAGAATTGTCTGGTTCTGGAGAGCCACCTTTGTCTGGAGACCAGATTTTCTCTGGCGATTCATCCGGCTCTGGAGATCTGTCTGGTTCTGGAGATAAGGTTACTTCTGGAGATGGCTCTGCTTCTGGAGACCTCCCTTACTCTGGCTCTGGAGACCTGGCTGGCAGTGCAAGTGCTGACCTACCCAGCGGAGAATCAGGTCCTAGCAGTACAGATGTTTCTGGATCAGGTAGTGGAGAAGGATCCACAATCAGTATTCTTTTTTCAGGCACTGACTCCACTCTTTCAGGCGAAGGCTCAGGTTCAGGAGGACCTCAAGAAGCTGGAGAGGGAAGCACAGAGATCCTTATCTTCCCTTCATCTGATGTCGGATCTGGAGTGCTGAGTGGTAGCGGGGATGCGTCCTGGTCTGGATCTGGTTTCAGTTCTACAGAAAGTGGTTCCTCCACAGACAGTTCTGGGGAAAGTGGTCTCTCATCTGGCATGTCCTCTGGTTTTATCACCAATCAGGAGTTTTCTGGGTTTAGCAGTTTCCCATCCACATTTTCCTCTGGAAGTGGTAGTGGACAGTCAGGAGAGCTTTCAGGGAGTGGAGACACTCAGATCTTATTGATAGATGATAAACTGATTGATGCAACCACCTTCAGTAAATACAGTGAGCTTAGTGGAGGCTTCTTCAGTGGCTCTGGGGACATTTCAGGATCAGGCATTCTCATTGGTGATCTTAGTGGAGATTTCAGTAGTGACTTCAGTGGTGACTTCAGTGGAGACCTCAGTGGAGACCTCAGTGCCTCAGCCTCTGGAGGGGTCTTTGAATTTTTCCCTGGTGTGACTTTGGTGGGTTCAGGGTTCACTGAACTGACAGGGTCATCGTCTGGAGTGGAGGAGGAGGCGTCTGGGTTTTTACTCTACAGTTCTGGAGAGGGAAGAAGTGGATATCTGTCTGGATTTGGAAGCTCAAGTTTTCATTCTCTGTCTGGATCAGGAGTTTCTGGATATGAGTCCTCTACAAGTGGAGAAGGAGGCAGTGTTACATTCCTGTCTGAGGATCTAATGACAAAGGTATCTGAAAACACATCACCAGAGGGCTCAGGCATACTGTTTTTGGAGCTTGGTAAGGGGTCATTGGAGTACAGTGGAGAAGGAATTAATAATGGCAGTGGCTTTTACCCTGGTAGTGGACACACTGACTCATCTGCTGCCAGCGCTAGTTTTTCAGAAGACCCTTCTAGACATCTGCCAGTGGCCTATTCCATCATTGAATGCAGTGTGACAGAGAGCACCACAGAACTACACGAGGACCCTAATGACATGGAACTGCCAGAGACCCCTGATGATGTTCCTGTAACTCTGGCCCCCGTTGTTGTCCCGGCAGGACTAGCAGCACCTCTCATTACAGTTACACCACCCTCTGTTCAGACATCAGGCCATGTTGAAGGTTAGTAAAACTTATTCTTGTCACAATTTGTATTTTCTGCTCTCGTTTTAAAATATGATATCTTTGACAATATGCTAGGTGATAGTGTATCAGATCAACATGAAGTACTATTCTCTGTAGCTGTTTATGCCAATTAAAAATGTCAGTTCATTAGTTTTAATCCTAGGGTGTCACCATAACCATAACCACAAGTTGTCTTTTGGTGGTGGTGTGTTGATGTGCCAGCTGCTGCAAATATATGCCTTTGAGAGGAAACAGTGTGTCACGCTGGGACACGGCAGTGTATTTATGAAACGGACCCAAATGCGGACACAGGAGAGATGAACTGAGGTTTAAACAAAAAGCGGGCCTTTATTGTGGCTGATACAAAAAAAAAAAAAAAAAAAAAAGAAAAGAAGAAAAAAGAAAAAAAAAAAAAAAAAAAAAAAAAAAATTATATATATATATATAAATAAATAAATAAATGTAGAGGCGAACTACCCGACTTGCCTACTAGCCTTAATGTTGTCAGGTACACATATACGTGTCATTTTTGCTAAGACAATTGTTGAGTGTTGATTGGTCAAAGAAAAATCCAATAATTGCCAACTAAGGTTTAACATGTTCAATCGACTTTACAAGTTTAAGGATTAATAATGAGGGAGAAAAAAAAACGAAAAAAAAAACATGACAAATAAACCATGAAACCAATGTGACACACGCACAAGTTCTATACTGGTGCACAGAACTTTCTAAGGTGGAAAGAGCTCCCCTCCTGGGAGGGAGAATGGGAATTATACTGGAAAGGTAATGAGCTACAGAAAGGTCATGGGGAAAAGACTCTTTAATTCATGCAGAAGAAGCAACAGCAATAAAAACTGTAAGTTTAACAGCCAATTGTGATAATGGTGAACTAAAGATGTTTCAAATCAAGTTCCAATTGGATAAAGCAACATTATTCTAAGTTCACAAAAAAAACAACCCAAAAAATAATTAATACTGGGCCACAAGGCAGAAAGATGCCCCATGGCTGAGAATCCATTTTTACAGTTAGTTGCTATCTTCTGTACCTACTGTTCAGTAGGCTACAAGCCACAAGGATGGTCTACAAGCATGAACAATAGGGGCATTGCCAGTGTTAGTACCAATTAAGGAAAATACTAGCAAAATTAAATATCTAACAAGAAGCAAAGCTAATCTGACACCCCTTTTTTGGTTTTTGACTATAAATAGTTAAACTGATCAAATATTACATTTGTTCATGTAGAGTAATAACCCTGAAGGAGCCATTTGCATATTTCCAACCTTATGGCCAGTATTATATACAAGAAAACCTACCATAATACTACCCAAGCCTTAAACAGAGAGGGGTAAAAAAAAAAAAGGCATCAGATATGTACTGTGTCGGATAATACAGGGTTAGGGAGCTATGGATGTCATAAGACCAGGTTCATATTCTACTAGGGAACAACCTTGGAACTTTTCAGGAAAGGAGAAGGAGTGTGTTTACTGGGTGAAGCAGGATGGAAAGTACTGGTCCAGGAAACACGGCAGAGGTGTGTAACAGGAGATTAATGTCCAGGACTTCACTAATGAGGAGGTAACAGTCATCTACTTTGACTGGGAGTCTCCTCAGGCTCTATCTGCCACTCACTTTCAATCACAATAACGTTTGCCTGCGAGCGGATCCACTTGATTTTTGGCGTCTTCTTCAGTTCATTGCGGTCAGGGTCGTTGGAAGCACGGCACTCATATGTGCCCGAGTCTTCAAGGGTCAGGCTAGTGAGGTGAATGGTGCTAGTGGCATGTGCTATATATGTGGCATTTATTTTCACACGGTCGTTCCGTGCCCCATCAAACAGCTGGGTGAAGGTCTCGTTTGGCTCCTCGCCCTCTACAAACCACCACTGCACCTCAGGAATAGGGTTCCCTACAACCTCGCAATGCAGCTCTGCACTGTCATTGGTTAGCTTCATCTGAGACAAAGGGGACTTGATAAAACCCGCTGAGCACAGTTTTAAAGTAAGCCCAGCAAACAGATTAAAATGTTTTGAATGTGATGGGGTTAAAGCAAACCAAATGATTGAATGAATTGATGGTAGAGTGCAATGGTGAAAAAGCAACAGAGCAGGAAAGAGAAAGAAAAACAGTTAATACACAAATGAAATAAAAACATGAAAGTAAGCACACACACAGAAAAGAAAAAAATAAATAGATCAGCGCATCATGTTCACCCAATTTCTGTAGAAATATTTTTAATCATTCTTGTCCTCTTATTAGGGCTGGGCAGAATAATGAAAACACTGATATCCAATAAAAAGCCTGTAGGTCCTGACTAGCTTGTATTGACTGGGCTTGCTCTAGGGGAAATAGAGATAGTATAACACTCCTTTAAGCTAATCAAGTTTTAGATGACTGTTAAACTTAATCTTGGTTCCACCTAGAGATTTAACCCTCTGGGGTGGCCAGACGCACTGGCGCATCCAAATCACATGACCAATTTAAGATGACGTAGCAACAAGATGCAGTCACTCTGAGTCTCCATTTGAACTTATGTTGAAAAGACTTCACTATATACAAGTTTTTAAGTTGTGTTGATAGGCTACATAAAACAAGAGTTATGATAACAAATAGACGAGATTAGGGCTGCTAATGATTAGTCGACTATTCACGATTATGTTTGTAAGATCCTGAAAGACGCAGGAATAAGTAGTAGGATTTAAGAGTGTAATGACGGACTGAAACAGAAGATGGCAGCAATGCATCTACAAGGATGCCAGCTGCCCTTAAACGCCAAAGAAGAAGCAGCCGCCTCCGGTATCATAGCTGTGTCCAAATTTAGGGGCTGCATCCTTCGGAGACCGCATTTGTAGGCCGATTACGTTACAGCGACGCGACGAAGGCTGTCCAAATTCAAAGACTCCTCCAAATGCGTCCTCCTTTTCCCCAGATATGAAGGATGGGTCGGGTGTATCCTTCGTGGCCCAACCTATCCCAGAATTCATAGCGCGGCCCAAGCAATTCCAGTTTCCAGCAATGGCGGCAGTTACTTAGTTTTAATATTACTCTTTCTGGGTCACAGAATAAACTTTTAAGATATTTTCAGGCGAGAATGTAGCTGTGTAAACTTCAAACTTCAGACCCCGCGCGGTCTTTCGCTACTCAGGTTAACGATGATATATTTTATTTGTTCCTGAATAAATCAGTTTGGCTGAGATTGAAGTTATAGTTTTCACACAGCTGAAAAAACGTCAAACAGAAAAACTGATTAAACAGAAATGTGAAATGGCCGAGAATTTACTCCGGTGTCCTGTTATATTTTAGATGGCAAGGAGCAGACGGCTGACTTTATTAAACTCCGCCGAGACAATCTGCAAATTTCATTAAAAGTTTGATAAACCATCATCTTGTCTTTAGTTTTATTTAGCACATACCTTAAAACACTTCAAGCTGTA
>VUQG01024901.1:0-13606 GCA_015106755.1 Etia nguti | reverse complement strand
TTTTCGGAGACGAGCTGGCCGGGAGGTCAAGGTTCAACTCCCCATCGTTTTCAAACCCTCCGCGGTCTTTCGCTACTCAGGTTTAACATGATATATAAGTAGGGTGACCAACCGTCCTCTTTTTTTGCACTTGTTGACTTGTAAAAACCTGTATGACATTTTTTATTTCACCATTCATTAACCGCACAGAGAAGGCATCATTTAAATTTGTTAAAGTTTACTTTAAGCAAACAGTATTATTAAAGTTCTTCATGGCTGAGCCAAGTGTCCTCTTTTTTGGAAATCAAAATATGGCCACCCTATATATAAGTCAATTAGATAACTTTAAAATGTTATTGTTTGGCTTTTTTTCAGTGTTTTATTTGTTCCTGAGTAAATCGGTTTGGCTGAGATTAAAGTTATAGTTTTCACACAGCTGAATAAACGTCAAACAGAAAACTAATTAAACAGAAGTGTGAGATGGTCGAGAATTTACTCCAGTGTCCTGTTATATTTGAGATAGCAAGGAGCAGACGGCTAAGATTATAAAACTCCACCGAGACAATCTGCAAATTTCATTAAAAGTTTAATAAACTATCATCTTGTCTTTAGTTTTATTTAGCACATACCTTAAACACTTCAAGCTGTAAGCTAATGATAGTTATATAAGAGCAGATGTATGCTGGTGCAATAAGCTGTACATTTTATGTCCAATGTATGCATGATCTGATTAGTCGACTAATCGCAAAAATAATCGGTGACTAGTCTACTATCAAAATAATTGTTTGTGGCAGCCCTAGTGGCAAAGCAAACCCAACTCATCACCCCTTCACTTGTGCTTGACAGCTGGTATGAAGTGAGTGTGCTGAGATGCTGTGTTTGAGTTTTATAAAATGTGGTGCTTTCCATTATGGCCAAACATCTCCATTTGGTTTGGCTTGTCTGTCCAATGCACAGTTTTTCAGAAGTCTTATGATTTGTTCAGATGCTGTTTTCCAAACCTAAGCCATACTGCGATGTTCTTTTTAGAAAGACAATTTCTCGATATTAAACAAATCATACTTTTTCAGCTTTTCTTTTAACTGTATTGCTGTGAGCTTTAAAATTTGACGACTGAGGTTTGCAGAGTCAAATTCACATAAATTCTCTGTGTTTTCCGATAGTCCACAACACGGCACCATCTTCCTGTATTTACTTTGGTTGCTCCCGCCCCAGATACATCTGGCCAATGAGCTGTGGGAACATTCTCATGTGGTTTGTAGTGATGCATTTTGGTTTGCTTGGAGTTCACTTAGATTTTTCTGTGTGTGAATACAAACCAAACCACAGGTAAAAGCTACAAGCTACAACTGATTTGGACCAGAGTAAATAAACTATAGGTGTAGGAAATGTTGCTCTTGGGTTTTTTGCAGTTTCTCTGAGCATTGATTTGGACAGGACATCCAGAAAGTGTGTATTTAGTTTTTCACACATTTCTTTTGCATTTTGGCTTAGTTATTGTTAACTAAATTATGGCACGGTACAATATGCCAAGTCTTACTCTTCAGTAATAAGACATTTTAAGGACCAAATTATGTTTGCTATGCCCTGATATATAGAACCTTAGAGGGTAAACTTTATTTTTTACCATGATTGTGTAATTTTTATCTCCATCCGGTAGTCCTAGGAATAAATCAAACCTAGCCTCTGCCAAGTAGTGAAACGTGTTGTTTATACAAGCTGCTTCTTTCAAAATATCAACATGTTTTATACAGACAGAACTGACTTGAATTGTGGGTGCAGTACTTGGAAACAGCAAGGACCTTATTAGCTTGGTCAAGAAGAAAGATTTCAGAAAGTATCCAATAAGGACAAAGCCTCACTTGAACCTAGCCTGACCCCAGACCATACACAGCCATGGGTGATTGTGCCAAGTATGACTTTATGGCATTTTGTATTTAAACATACTAACAATAATATACAGCAATATATCTACTTTTACAGTATACATAAAAAAATAAAGTAAAATAGAATAAAATGACAAATAATAACAAAAATAAAAGGATACATATTTAAAAAACAATTTTCATTCTGAAACATTATGTGATCATAAGATCTTTATATTAATCACTGTTAAAGACTGAAAATACATTGTTAGGTTGTGCGTAATTTCGTGGTGACCATTAGAAGTGTTTCACTGCAGGATTTCCCTTGATTCAGAGCTTGTTATTCTTTTGTTTTTCGGTGATAGCTAGATGTTATGTGTGTTTTTTGTTTTTTGTTTTTTTCACCCTTCTCCGGTTTATCTGACTTCCCCTCTTCTTTATCTTCCCTTCTCAGGAATGTTGCTTGGTTGAAGCTGTACTTCAGCCTGATACTCAAACAGCTCTGTTGGCAGCAGATGTGTGGTGCTTTACAGCACGGTGAGAATGAAGAGTAATGCAGTTTTCACATTGGGGCTGCATTTTTTTCTTTGAATAGCATGAGCAGTCAGCATTTTGTGCCATCTAACTTTCGAATATAGTCATATACATTAGTTAATCAATATATATACATCTGCATTCAGGTCAGGGCTACTTTTTGGGTCTTTTTGTTTTGCTATGAGGGACCTTTAGACTAATTTCAGCTATTGCGTGTGAAGATTTTGTTTATTCATTGAATCAAATGTTTTTTTTTTCTTTTAAATCTGTGCTGACAGGTATGGGACAGCAGAGCTTTGCCTACATCATGTCCTCCTTATTGCTCAACTGGTATGTAGAGACCAGGAAAATGCAGAATGCACAAACATATTGATTTGAAAGTGAGATGTCACAGCAGACAGTACTTCTAAACATTTTGAAACTAATGAACTGAATCCCTTCCAGAAATGGTTTTTCAGTAATCTGATGAAATTTGAATAGGTCAGCTTCATGTTTGGATGCACATAGTAAAACCTGTCATCTCAATAGATTGGTGCTGATAATAATAACAGTTATTAATTAATTGATTCAATCATAATAATTCATATGTCACTGTCAGTAGTGCACAAATCTAAATGCAGTCACAGTAAAGGATAAGAACACACAAGATTAGGACTGTGTGCTTTTCCTACATCTGAAGCTCGCCATCGTTATTTTGGAGAGTCTCCGAAATACTTTAACTATGGCCTGACAGCCCCTCTCAGTCTTTGTCTCATGCATCACTCCTCACAAAATAATGTCTCAGTTGTTTAAACAGGCAGATTGTCAGATTAAGCTACAGGCTAGCCTTTCTCTTACCTGTTTGTCTTTCACTCAGCTGTTCATCTAACATATATACATATACACATATCCCTGCTTCTCCCCTTCTTCTCTTTTAGGTGAAAGCGTGTGCCACCGATTGTTACCAGTCATTCCATCTGGGCATGCTGCTAAAACGCATGGTTTTTCTTATGACGCCAAACCACCAGGTTAGAATCCCTAGAAGCAGTGATGAAAGATTTCAAGGAAATATGAATTATGCTAGAGAGTCAGCCCACACTCTTTTTAAACAACACTGTATTAAAGTTTCTTCATAAATAATGAGTATGCAAAGTTACAGCCATCAGAATAAATTTTTGTTCTCAGTGAAATGCCAGCTAGGATTAGACACTGGTGGACTTTTGCGTAATTTACAAATAATGAAATACATGGATTCATATTTAAACATTAAAATGGTTGAAAAGCTGGTGTTTTTTCTTATCGGGGCCTACAACAATTAGAGGCAAAGACAAACATGTAAAATGCTGGCCAGCAGAGCAGCGCGGATGCCACAAGCTTCTGAAACTCTTTACCGGAGTGATGAGCAACATTCTCACATATGAGTTTGTAATTGAGGTCCCACATTCAGTCAAATTAAGATGTAGTCACTGTTTACATAAGTTCAGTGAATCCTTGTACTGTCCATATAATTTGGTGTCTTTTATCTTTTATCTTTTTTTTTTTAACTCAGGTTTACTGCATTATCATGTATGGCACCAACTACCAGAGTAGAGTGCCATTTTCTGGGTTTAGATGATGCTTAAGAAATCAATAAAAACAACTTCAATGAATAAAAAAATAATCTTAATAAAGAATGTCTTCTACCATAATCTTATGTATTTATTTTCACAGATGGAGCTGGTGTCACATTTTCCACCCTCTGAGGTGGAAAACCTTCGAGTTTGGCACCATGTCCTCCTCAGAGCTCTTTCTCAGGACATCTGCTGGCAAGTAGTGACAGAAGTCACTGGTTTAACTCAAAAAGTCCTGACTGACTGGCAGAATGGAGGATACAAACTGGGACAAGTCGACAAAGTGGTGAGGACAACCTTAGCAGCGGGATGTATATTGTATGTGTATCGGATAAAACAAAACCAAAGTCAAATATAAACTTGTACTCATTCATCCTTACTATTTATTATAGCCTTGCACATTACAAAGACTGACTGAAGACGGCAGCTAGATTATAAATATCAGCAATAAATGATGTTTGGACTGTGATAACCTTTTTCCTGCAATAGACTGTTAGAGACCTTTCCATTGTTGGCCTATGAACTCAGAGCTTCCAGTGAGTAATAGTTATGCAGCTGAGATTACTAACACAAAATGTTTACTGGTTGTAATAAAGGTTTTATTTCCATGAAAACATTATCTTTTGTGAATGAAAGAAATGTATTTACAAAGTTCCTCCTGTTACCAGAATGCAGTGCTGATGTCTCTCCTATCGGTGGTTCGAGGCCAGTCCTCTCCCGAAGAGCAGTGTGTGTCGTCTTCTGTGAGGATAGTCACACAGCTCTGGTTACGAATGAGTCCAGACCAGGTAACAAACGGTACACACACAAACAGATGGAGTAAAGGAGTAGATGCAAGACCAGTAAACTGTAACCTGCCATGCTCTTAGTTGCAGACCCACCCTGCGCTCCAGTGGACCCTGCAGCTTCTCTTGTCACTGTCAGCCATTTTAGTGAAGCACATTGAACCTCACATCATTTGTCAGGTGTGTTGTTAGTCATCACATTAACATTTAACATTTAAAGAGGGAAGAATAAAGTTATTGATGCCTGTGTGTGTGTGTGTGTGTGTGTGTGTTATCCCAGGCTCTGGTGTGTCTGGATGCTGCGGTTTCTCAGAAGTGTGCAGATTGGTTACTGCTGGCTGCTTTGGAGTTTCTCTGCTCCCTGGGAAAGATCTTTGTCCCTCCTGACAGCCAGGTGATTAAAAAGATCTTTTTTTTTTTTTTTTAAATGATGATTTTAATTTTGGTTTACTTGTCTTTCTATTGCCTTCTCCAGCCTACTGTTGTTGCTTATAGTTGCTCCTAAAGCTTTGAGCCTGCAAGTCTCCTCTATATATAAAAAAAATTCCCCTGCTCGCCCGGCCTTCGGTTACCCATTAGTTCATTTGTGCTGCCAGACGCTCATGGAGTGCAGTCAGCTTCTTCTCAGTAGGCGTGAACCATGTCGGGGGGTTCATACTGGAGACCCTTTCTTGGATGTCTGCCTGTGACGGTTACTGGTCCCTGTTCAGGGACTGTGGTCTGCTCTCAGATCCACTAGAACCTGAGCATTGCTGTTATGGGTTCTCCCATATGCTCTTCCAGTATTTTTCCATCTCCAGCCTAGGTGGTGCTGTTCTTATCAGTTTATTCTCCTGCCTTCTATCTCTCCCTCTTCAAGCGGCTGGCCAAGGCCTCAGGTATGGACAGGCACTTTCTTTGTCACACCTTTCTGCAGCTCCAGAGATAGTTGGTTCTCCTTCTCCATGGAGGGTACTGCTCTCACTGATGCCGTGGTATAGATCAGCTTGTTAATCTCTGTAATGGTAGGTATTGTCCGTAGTGCTGCATTCACATCTTCTGAGGGTACTTCACGGTTTCAACCTTTGCCATGATTCTATCTTTTAGGTCAGTTCCTCTCGCACTCAACAATTTGTCTTCGTTCACACTTGGGGCTTGGTACCCAATCTCCGGTGGGGGGCATGATATCTCCCCCCTGACCTGTCATCCTGGCTCCCCCTTGCCGTAGCATGTGTGTTGTATCTCGTCTCTCTCTAGCTGTGAGAGCAGTCCCTTCTTCCGAATGTTGGAACACTGAGCTACTAGTTATTTTGCCATCAATGTGGATGTTGGGTATCGAAGATTCCATAGGTCCCTCATCTACTACTTGCGTAGTAGCATTCCAACAACGCCCTATTTTCATCTCTTGCCCACCGGTGCCTTCTTGTTCCAGTAGCCCACTTCTCATCAGGGTGTCCTGGTTCCTCAACACCTGACGCACCTGACCTTGTTGATCCTGGCATGACTTTGTATTTATCTCTCTCGCTCATGTCTGCGGTAGGCTCGCTTAGCATGGGGGGGGGTCTAGCCTTAGGACCCTCACTGGATACAGACGCCCCAGGCGGGAATCGAACTTGAGACTCCCACTCCAAAGGCGTGTAGCAGTCTTACCACTACGCAATCCAGCTGCATACATATATAAAACCATTTGCTTCTTATCATGAACTTTCCTTTATACTACAAAATGCAAAAAAAAAAGAGAAAGAAATTACACACACACACACACACATACATATATATATATATATATGTGTGTGTGTGTGTAATTTCTTTCTCTTTTTTTTTTGCATTTTGTAGTATAAAGGAAAGTTCATGATAAGAAGCAAATGGTAATAACCATTTTTATTTTCTTAAAACAATAATAATAGAAACAAATTAAGCATTTTCTCAGTTATGACCCGTTTTGGTTCCAGAGTCAAATTCTTCCCAGGCTGAGTAGCCTGTTTGGAGTCCTTTTGGCTGACGAATCTTGGCTGTTGTACCAGCACACCCTGGAGGCCTTTTCTCAATTTGCAGAGGTATTAATTTATAAGTTTAACATAATTTTCTGTTTAAATAATTTTCATATTTCATTAAATTGATATACTGTTGAAGCTTAAACGTAACCTTGATGTATTCTTCTGACGTCAAAGAATACAAACCATGAAGAAGTAATCTCCCAGAGTTTGAGTGTCGAAGAAACCAAAACCAAAGTGGTTAATTATCTTAGCAAGGTAAGGGAAATCTATTATTTGATCATGAACATTTATTTAAAATAAAGTATGGTGAAGTAGTCATTTCTTTTGCTGCAGACGGTGAATGCGCAGGAATGTAATGAGTTACGGCTCGAGAGGCTCAAACGGGAGACACAACAGATCAAGCAACACAATGAGAAGCTGGAGTGTAGCAAAGAAAAGCCTCTCAACAAACCACCTTCTGAAGTTGTTCCAGACTCAGAGGTTAGGTTAAATTAACTTGAAATGTATTCAGTGTTTCTGAATATGCATGTTGATGCACAGTCTTGTCTCACATACACGTTTCATATTAGTAGTAGCAGGCTTATATTAAATAAAAGCTACCAGAGCATGAGGAGGCAGTGCACATTGCACAAAAGCAGCCAGGATTCTCATATTTTATTAGATGTCAGAGATGATTAGAATCAGCTGTATTTTTATTTAAATGCTAAGTATAAAAAAACCATACTTTGTTTAGCAGTGAAAGCATCCAACTTCAATGTGACTGTTTGATTGAAAGTCAGCTTTGTCAGACATTCATAAATATGTCAGTGGGTGAGATTTGTGTTTTTGATATTTTTATCACAAGATTTTGCTATCCAGGTTCAAACTGTGTCCTGTGAAGTACTGTAGAACATGAATCATGTTATATAAATGACAGTTTAATTCACAAGACCTGTATTTTTCTCTTTAACTATTCATCCCTCTCAGCCATGCCCAAAGAGAGCTCGACAGGAGAACAGCGCAGAGCAGGAATACAGCCGCTATATCCAGACAGCTGAGAGTGCTTTAAAAGCCCTTCAGGCTCTCTCTAATGGTAAAACTAACAGTAGTGCACCACCTCCACAGTGGCTGGAATCCAGACTACAGGAGCTGCAGACTCTCCTAACCCACATCACCACAGCCAGACACACGACTTAGCAGCTCAAGAGTTTTCTCACCTCAGGATGTTTGCTTTCTGTATAAAA
Source organism: Etia nguti (assembly GCA_015106755.1). Lineage (NCBI taxonomy): Eukaryota > Metazoa > Chordata > Actinopteri > Cichliformes > Cichlidae > Etia > Etia nguti. Next base: position 5,655 of record VUQG01024901.1, on the reverse strand, counting down.
AACCTGCAGATGTCCCCACAACTTTTGCTGCTATTGAAAATGGTTTCTCTGTTCTTTTTAAAAAAATGTTAATCTTTGTTCTTTTTTTTTTTAAATTAAACTTGTTTCTGAAACTTGAAGCATTTTATTTCTTTTAGCTACAGCTTCAGTACTCTTTCCTGGCTGGTCACTATATGAAATATCTTGTACTGTAAAACAAAACAGGGACATTTGATACATTAAGTTTTACTTTATTTCACCATCAACCCAAAAGCTACTAATAAATTATGCAATTCTGATTTCACATTCATTCAAAGTGCAAGCCTTCAGTTAATCAAACCTGACTCTTGTTGGGAAGACCCAGTGTCTCTGAAAAGTTTCTTTATGCCACTAGTGAAATTGACACATAAAAAAAATAAGAGCAGAGCAGATGAAAACAGGATTACATTCACCTCTGATATCAATTGGCAAACAATTATAAATGGCTTATTTTGTCCAAGTCTAGCACCATCTGATGAAGAGCTGATCCTTCCAGTTTAAAAGCAAGTTCTCATAATTAACATAATGATAATAAAATCAACATAATATAAAAAGCCTTAGCCCATCCCTGTCATTACCATCCCTACTGCATCATGTTAAATGAGAAACTACTTCCAGTTTACTGGTCTGTTGGTGAAGTGGCACTCCAGATGTGGTGCATGGGTTTCAGTTTTCCAGTGGTCAAGTCTTTTACTGCAGATGGAAGTAATGGATCAAATGTAATCACCAGGCGTTATCCTCCCAGTTCAGGTCATCTTCATCTCCCCAGCCATCTGGTTCAGTCTTTGAGAGAAAAGAAGTAAATGAAGAAGTGCAGTCATCCACTGGGAAAAATATTTGCAATAGTGGGAAATTCTTAATTCTCAATGATTACTATCATTGATGGTCACTTTTTACCCCTCAGCTGTTAAAGGCTTATGGGGTACTGTCCCCACAGTGGGCAGGTGGCATGGACACCCATGTTTGTGAATGTGATAACGTGAGAATGAGGTGACGGATTTTCTGATTCATACAATAGGTGGATGCATTTACTAAAAATCTTGGACGATGTCATCTCAGTGACCTTGAATTCAAGGTCAGAGGTCAATTTTTCTGAAAATCACCTCGGATTTTCAATTTTATACTGTGGGTGCATCAACTTGGAGGCTGAGAGGTAGCACTGGTGGCCGTCAGTATTTTTAAAGTTAAACTGCCTGTGGATTTGTATCTCTTCTGGCTCCCAAGTTTTACACAGAAGTGTAACTGTCAAAAGAATTTCGTGTAAATAGAGTCATGTTGCAACCTACTGTCACGGGATAATTAAAAGTAATATTTGTAAGTGGAGAAAACATCAAGTTGTCTTTTCAGGTTTGTTAGAGTGTTTCTAAAAGTTCTACACTGTTGAAACCAACAAGGCCTCCAAAAACAGTAAAATGTCGAAACAGATACATGCCTTATAACTTGATTGTACACAGATGGTGCTTCACATACAGCGGGTAAAATAAGTGTTGAACACGTTGCCAATTTTCTAACAAAATATATTTCTAAAGGTGTTGCTGACATTAAAATTCTCACCGGATGTCGATAACAACCCATCCAATCCACACATGCAAAGAAATCAAAACATAGATGTCCATAAATTATGTGTGATACTGAGAAATGACACAGGGAATAAGTATTGAACACGCTTACTTAAGTGTATTGAATACTTCGTACAAAAGCCTTTGTTGGGGATCACAGATTCAAGATGCCTCCTGTATGGGGAAACTAGTCGCATGCATTGCTCAGGTGTGATTTTGGTCCATTCTTCCACACAAACGGTCTTCAAATCCTGAAGGTTCTTTGGGCCCCTTCTATGAACTCTGAGCTTTAGTTCTTTCAAGGCAAATCGCTTTTATTGTCACTTCAACCATGTACAGTGGTACAGTACAGAGTGAAACGAGACAACGTTCCTCCGAGACCCTGGTGCTACATATGACATATAACAGACAAGGCGATAGAAAACACAAAAACAGCACCAAGGCACCATTTTCACAGCACCTTTTCCAAAGATTTTCAAGGGGATTCATGTCAGGTGACTGGCTGGGCCATTCTAGCAGCTTTATTTTCTTTCTCTGAAACCAGTTGAGTTTCCTTGACTGTCTTTGGGATCATTGTCTTGCTGGAGCATCCACCCTCATTTCATCTTTATCATCCTGGTAGATGCCAGCAGATTTTTATCTCAGTGCATTTTCCCACTCATGCTTCCTTCAGTTACATAAAGCTGCCAGTGCTGTATGCTGAAAAACAGCCCCACACTATGATGTTCCCATCTCCAAACTTCACTATTGGTAAGGTGTTTTTGGGATGATATGCAGCACCTTTCGTCTTCCAAACATGGCCAGAATATATTCTCCTATTATTTTACAGACTTGTCTAAATGTTGTTCAGCAGACTTTAAATTTGCTTTAACATGGTTTTTCTTCAGAAATGGGAGTATGGCGTGGTGAGTGTGCATACAGCCCATGGTGGTCGAGTACATTACTTGTTTTCTTATAAACAATTGTTCCCGCAACCCGATATCAGGGCAAAGCATGTAATAGACACGCCGGCCATTTCACACTTTGCTCTCCAAAACGTGAAATGTACACGCATGTAGAAGTTGCAGCTTCAGTAAAAGCAGAGGGAGAGATTTTATTTCAAGCCAGCATGAAAATAACCACGGGGAAGTGTTTAAACAGACATTATTAACATATTTACATGTATACACATATTAGCTGCCTAGCTTAATTGATTCTGACGATTAAGGACCTTGAATGTACTTAATATGTTTTTTGCTCATTACCAACTTTGTGGCTTTAAATATATTATATCCTCCTGCTGGTAATGCAACTTCTGCACGCGTGTCCATTTCACGTTTGGAGAGGCAAAGTGTGAAATGAACACGATGGACCGGCGCGCCTATTACACGTTGTGGCATGAGACTGAGCGGTATCTGCCAATTCCATGTTTTTCTGTAACTCTACACAAGTGGTCCTTGGCTCTTGGACAACTCTTCTGATAATTATTTTCAGTCCGCTGTCTGAAATCTTGTGGGGAGCACCTTGTTGTGCGCCTCCTTTTCTTCATATCATCAATACTTTTTCCCTGTCTCATTATTTCACATAATTTACGGAGATCTATGGTTTGATTTCTTTGCATGTGTGGACTGGATAGGTTGTCATTGACATCTGGTGAGAATTTCATCTTAACAGCACCTTTAGAAATATATTTACTTAGGAAACTGGTGACATGTTCAATACTTATTTTACCCGCTGTAAGTATAACAAAATCAGGATTTCAGAAATCGGAGAAATCTCAGGCAGCTGTGACTGAGAACCAATATAATAAAGTATGTAAAACATCCTTTCACCAGACACATACCTCAGTCAGGTCAACTGCTGCAAACTTGGCAGTGAGTGTTAAAGTATCGATGGATGAATCGACCTGCAGAGGTTTAGTGTTATCCGAAGATGCTGTGGACAGTTCTGCTTCACACTCGCTAGTCTCCTGTAGTGACAGCACTGCTGGAGATGACAACTTGATGTCCGGCACCATGTCTGCAAACAAATCCAGCTCTGGGTCTTGCTCTACCTTTCTCTTCACCCTTATAGTAAACTCCTCACCTAGACCTCCTACTGAACTACTTTTTTGTGGCACTGTAGGTTTGGACTTGGGGTTTAAGGGGTTATGTGATTTCTCTTGAGCCCAGCTATTGTCCCATGAGGAAGTGGCCTCTGTCTCTGTTGACTGCTGCAGTGCTGAGGTCAACTTAAGGGGTTTAGAGGAACCCAGTCTCAGTGGTTCAGGACCATGTTTTGAAGATGGGGAAGCAGCACCCGCTTTGGGTGGTGCAGGGATGACTGAGTCTGATAAAGGAGCTGTGGGGGAGAGATCTGAGGTAGGTTCAGTGTCCTCAAAGTCATCCCACGGCTCCTCATCTGTGTTCTGATGCGTGATTGGCAGGCTGCTAACTGGATCTACACCCTTTGAGGCCTGAATGTGGATCTGGACCGAATGCCCATCTCTATTCTCACTATCAGGGTCACTCCAGTCAGGCCAGTCTTCCATAGCGCCTTCTAGTCTGTCAGTCTGCTCTGGGCTAGAAGAAAGTTGGTCCATCTCACTGTCCTGATGAAAGCCATTCAAGGGTAGGGACATCTTTCTACTAACATCTGGAATATACAAAAAAAAAAAATTATACAATGGACCTTAAATAAATGAACAAATTCATTTGAATTGATATTATGAAGGGAGTTTCTTACCCGATACTGGCTTGATAACCCTTGGTGCCTTGCTACCCGTGTGACCGAGGACTAAGCCTTCAGTCCCTGATGGTCTAGGGAATAAATTCAGCACTTTGGAGGGTTGGGCCATCTGAGGGTGGGAACTTCCAACTATATGGACAGGTGAGGCTACAGAATAAAAGTAAAGTAAGATGAAAAATGTCCAAATGTCACCTTTTAAAAACTTCCATTCACCAACCAAAAAAAAAAAAGTTTGCAGAGCTGCTGCCTGGCTGAGAGCAGCTCAGTTGACTGTAGCTCTTAAAGGATTACTAGAGTGACATTTCAATTTCCAAATCCAGATTTTCTAGTTTGAACTGGTAGTCTGACTAAACTTGTAATCTTCTTTGGAAGAAACAATAATGGTCACGGCATGCTGAACACACCTCTACAGAAATATGACCTATTTACTACTACACACTGCTGCAGGAATGCTTCCAGCATATAAAATGTTCTTGTAATGGTTACTGGATGATTTTTAAAGATTAAATAAAAATGCTTCATTTTAAAAGTAAGGTTTTTATTTAGTAATGCATGTGTGATGCCAGACCTTTAATGCACAATCAGGTTCTGTGCACCACTTTTATGTGGTCTAGCTAAATTCTCAAAAAAACAACAACAAAAGCCTCAGTTGATTTGATGTACCATATCAATAATGTAAATATACTCTATATACAGTTAGGTCCAGAAAGTTTTGGACAGTCACACTTTTTTTTGTTAGAAATAATTTTGCTTTTGTACACCACTGCAGTCTGTTTTTCATGCAACTGAAGTGCTGAAGGCTTTCACCTTTAAATCAAGGGGTTTAACTCAGCTGGGAATACACTGTGCGATTTTTGGCCCATTTTGAGACGATTTTTCAGTCGTGCGACTGTTTTGGGGATCGGCCCGAGTTTCGCCTTAATCGTGTGTCATGCATCGTGTAGTATATATGAAGTAATGAGAAGCGATTAACACCTCACGACCAGCTCCTGATCAGGAATCGTATGGTCGCAAGAAAATCAAACCCGTTTGAAATCCTGGTCACCCCTGGTGAGGGTATCGCACTGTTGAAGCAGTGCCACGAGCCGATTTAACGCAACCTCTCACACTGCGCATGCGCAAACACAGAAATGGAAATGAAAAAGACGGAGTAGCATGGCAGTGCACCGTTTGATCTGGACACAAGCGATGGAGGCCCAACTTGTAGAACTTTGGCAAGTTCACCCGAGCATTTTCTGTTTCGATGTGGCCTCAAAAAATTGTCACGACCGCAACAAGTGTGAAAACAGTTGGATGGACACTGCTGCTCAATTGCAGCTGCCTGGTCAATGTTTTTCATTACCAATTTAGCAAAGTTGATGATGATTGGTGT
>VUQG01024898.1:0-31416 GCA_015106755.1 Etia nguti | reverse complement strand
TTTTTTTTAAAAATTTTATTTTTTTTTTTTTTTTTTTACTTCTATCGTTAAATAAATATCTAGTGTATTACAAAAAGATTATTTACTAATAGCTGAAAATGACAAGTGCTGGAAGAATTTTTCAAACCATTCCTTTACAAAAAGAAGCAATAAAACAAAATGAAAACATCTCCATATACAAAAAAGTTTCCGTATCCGTGTCAAATGAATTAATATTGTTGCTGCATATCTTTAAAAATGAGCTCATTTTAAATACTTGTTATCGTGTTTGATGTCCAGCATTAATATTCTATAAATCATATGTTTGCTGTCCTGTCACAGATGTCCTTGCTAATGTAAAAAGGAGTTATTAACTACCTTTTCAATGTCCATCTTCTTTACATAACGCATGTTGACCAAGGTTAGCAAAAGGAAACTCATCTGTCACAATGCGAAATCACTGAACTCTTTACTTGCTAATGCTAGCTCGGCTAGTAACTGAACTCAGAGCAGTGAAAGGTGATCAGTTTACAGTCACACACCAGTGGGTTATCCACAATGCACATGCGCAAACCATTAGCAACAAGCTGCTGGCCTCTCAGCTTGCCCAGTGCGGCTCGTTGTAAATGTGACACAGACGCCCTCAGAAACAGAGAAGACTACATTTTGATATGCGATTGAAATGAGCCCTTTCAGTAACAATAGCCGACTGTGGCCACAAGATGGCAGCTATGTTGAGGAGGGATTTCGCTTTACTTGGTATGTTTCTATTTTTAGTCTTGACGGAACTCCACTGTTATAAAGTGACTTTAAAAAATATAACGCTTTCATAAAATCAACCCTGGTAAAATTAGCTGAATTTGAACCAAAGCACTCAAGTTTTAGGCTGTAAAGCCTACACAAAACACTTGAAGTTAAAACAATGTTCCATTAGTTTCTGGACAGTTGCTTTTTTTTTTTTTTTCTTCTTCTTAACTTTGTAAGACCATGTGTGTTATATTTGACACATTTTTGTGAGTTTTGCATCATCAGTGTAATTGTTATCAAGAAAAACCTGAATTAATTGCATGGTAAAGTTTTAATCAATAAACTGCACAGAAATGCGGGCTGTAGCAGAAATGATACAAGTTTAAACTAAATTATGCAAAGTCATATTTAATTTATTTATTTTTTATAATTTACAGAAGATTCAATAAACAGTTAAAAAAAAATACAATGTTATGCATCAAAGTTTTTCCCTCCTCGCACACAGACAGAAGAAGAATGGAGTTCGTGTTTCACAGGTAGAGAACCAAGGTGTCTTGCTAATTTGCAACTAGATGAAAGATGTGTGTAATCATGCTATTAGAGGAGTCAAAACTTTAAGATAAAGTTGAGAAACACTGAAAATGTGTAAAACAGATTTATGCAAATTTGTTCCATTTTTATTTATTTTATTTTAATTTTTAGAGGTGTCAGATATTCTTGTTTCCATTGGACATGAGAGACAATAGGCTGGAGAGTTGTTACAAGCAAGCGTGCATGTAATGTTAGTACTCTGATGGGCAAATAATATATTGTGTGACCACTCTTTAAATTTTTGTAGTACAATCTAAGAGTAGGTTGTTTCAAACAGGGTTAGGGCTTTACACATCCGACATGTAAATTTAGTGCGAATCCTTCTGACTCCCCTATTCGTTCACATCTGACCAATCAGACCACTGCAACAAGTGTGTTGTAGCTCAAAATGCACATTAGTACTGAATATACAAAAAATAAAATAATACTATTTTACCTCAGACAAACTGGGAGACGCTGCTGCAGTTTAGTAAGGTCAATTATTAATCTGCCCCCTCAGATGTTGTTCCAACTCTGCCAACAAGAGCTCAAACTACCACACTGACATTCTGAAATATATACAAAAGCGTACAATTACGTTTAGAGGAGATTTTGTACACATGGATTCGGAAATATAGTGACATTCAAAAATCATACTAAACAGGCCGTTCATCTTCTTCCACTGAAAACCCTATGTCCAGATGTCAGGTCCTTTTAAGAGAGAAGTGTACTCAGAGTATGACTTTTTCTTTTATTTAAGCAATCAAAGGTTTGAGTTTAAAAAAAAACACAAAAAAAAACAAATGCGCTGGGTCTGTTACCCAATAGCAAGCTAAAGGAAAAAAGGCCCCACACCCAGACAATAAATGCTTTTTATTATGTGGGATAAACAGGATACTAAGGTGACTGGTCAAAAGTTGGAGGAAAGCCATAGTTCTCACTTTTTGGCTGAAATCCAGCACTTCGGCTCTCGTTTCTGGACATCTCCTTATTTGGAGATGCCACTTCACCCGTCGCCTTTACAACCACCTCTTCTCCTCCGGTTAGACCTGCATAAAGAGATAGGGAGAAAGAGGGGAAAAGAGCTCTCTCTCTCTAACCCCAGAAATTTACAGCCCTGTTTCCTCTAGCACAGCCAGGCTTAAAATTTTGTACCTTCTGGGGCCTTCACCACTGAGGCACATCCTCCCACTCAAATTCCTCAGAGAAGGGGCCTCCTCTTTTTATGTCCATTAGTATCTGAGTATAGCAATCTACTTCTAAAACTACTCTACAATACATAACTGTGTGGAATACAGTATAAAACAAGTGTGTGATGCTAATTGTGAAGTAGTTGTGAAATAATGAGGTATATTTGTATTGAAGATTATTAATTCCAACAGTTGCTGATATAATATTGGCTGATTAGATATTTGTGTTAAAAAGCAGTTGAACTGTGACGCTTTATAGACCTTTTTTTTCCCCAAGATGCAATGATCCATTCCACATCCTATTTTCCATCAGTGTTGTTACCAAAGGTGAGACAATTTTTCACTCAAAAAAGCACCCTATTTTTGCTCTGTGAGCAAACGTAAAGAAATATAATGATTTTCTGAGAATAAGTAAATAGAAACTGGGTAAGGGTAAAACAAAGTTAGTGGTGTTTCAGTTTCAAACAAAGCTGAATAACAAAAACAGTGTTACCAGAAAAGGAAAGGAATGTAGTAGAAATAGTGTAAGCATGTGATGGAAACCATTATTAGCATTTTTTCCCTCAATATTTGCATTGTTAAAGGTACATTACTGATAAAGTTATATATGTAGTAACTTATTATTAGCTGCATGGTTCTTTTTATAGAACCTTCTCATCAGGACAGAACAGAGCAGAGATCATTGACAACAAAAATTACATTAATTCAGACACAATAAGAAAGAAGGAGCTGGTGTGGAGATGGGTAGGAAAGCAGCTTGCAGAAATTGTAAGCAAGTTAACAGCTTTTGCTAATAGGTTACATGGATGGATGTCAGTTGAGCTTGAACCTTTGAATTAAATTGGATTACAGCAGAAGGTGTGGTTACCTAAGTAATAATCTCTCAGTCTAGCCATGTTTTCCCTTAACTATGTGTTCAGAATGCAATGATCATGTGGTTAGGCAGAGAAATCTATTACATTGGCTTTTCTTTTGTAAAACCAGTACCTAAGATGTTGCTGAAGGAGCTTCTCAAGCTCCAAGAGAGCTTCCTTTAGGGGGTGGAAGGTGTTGTCCAGGATTAGTGACAGCTTGGCTTACATAGGTTTCTCCCATATATCCTGCCCTGATTCCAAGAGGCATTCGTGATAAGTTTAGACCTCTGTATGACCCCTCATTTACAGCAAACAAAGAAAAATCCAAAGACGCTCGAGCACTTTCTATAAGTACTTGGCAAGTATCCCTACAATTCCCATGAAAATGGAAGAACCCTAAAGGGAGTCAGTAATTGCATCCAAAATGATTGATCATTTTAAAAAATCCAGCACAGCCTAGCTCGATAGTAATAGTAATCTACAGCAAATGTACACAGTCAACATAGGGCATGTGTTTCAAATATCTTGAGCTTGTTGGTGATGAGAACTTGCCAATGCATTCAAATAAACAATTGCCCCGGATGGTGAACTGTGTAGATGGCCCAGCTCAACGGCTCAATGCACCACCCTCAACTAATGACCTCATTAATGTGGAAACAAAACCAAACCAGGAGTAGGTGTTGTGTCTCTGGTAAATTGCTTGACCTATTTATTGTGGGTCTACAGGTTTGCGGTTTATCATTTTGTTTTTTCTGACCTCGGTGGGAGACCAAGCTAATGTGTTGAGAAATATGGGCTGACCGCAGGTCTGTGTTGCTGTTAAAGGGTGAGTTATATGATTCACAGGTTGGAACTACCAATCCAAATAAAAACAGACAAAGTTGACCAAAACCAGAAAATCTCTTTAAAATGAGACTGTCTCCAGTCCTGTACAGTATATTAAAAGTGTGCTATCATGCAGCATATTAACAGTTCTGTCTGTCTCTCTCTCAAACACAACCACACACTCACTATCACTGCATGTTGAGAAGACACCAGTGTCTTCTTCTCAGCTTACCAAAACGTCACCATCAGTCTGCTGCATGCGTTTTTACTTGCAAAGCAAAAATGCACAAATATATGAACACTATGAATATGTGCGCCCACAGGAACAGACAAACACATAGATTTTAACTCAATTGTGATTAACAGGACCCAGGTAGGAGTGACATCTGTGTCCCAGTGTTGTGCAGACCAAAGCAATCGCAAAACCCTGGAGCATCAGCTACCAAAACAAAATATGGTGTTTTGCTGAGGTGTTGTTTCACTTTACATGCCAGAGGTGAAGAGATGTAAAATAAAATTATTTTTATTGCTAATTATATCAACAGTGAGTGTAATTGTTAAATAGCTACTTTGTCACTGTTTCAGGAGTGTTCAGTGACGCTTTGTGAATACATGATATGTGAATGCATGACTGCAGCAAATGAGACTTGTAGCTGTACTGAATATGACAGTTCTCTGTTCATCTGTCTCCACTAATGTTAATGCCAATACAACCAATCTCACAATGCAGCTGTTCTCATTAACCTGCAGTCAGTGTAGTGACAATAACTGAATGATTTTATCTGTACTACTTCCTGTAAGAGTGCTGCTTTTAAACGGGCACTGATCATATTTCACGCTGGGTCAAACTGAAAATCACTAAAAGAGAAAAAATGTAAATAAAAACATCTATGCAATAAATTCCACACAACTGAAACAGTACAACTGATCTTAGAGAGGAAAACAGGTCAAAACCGTATCATCCTTTTTTCTTTTTTTAAATTCTTTTTAACTGTTTATTTATAAGTAAATACAAATACTGAGAACTTGGGTTTCACATCTTTCCCTTTTAATTTTGGTTAGAGGGGATCTGTGAGTTCTGTAGCTTCGTACTTATCGTCTTTACTTTAGCGACAGAGGTAAAATGAGCAAGCTGCACAAAGCTAAGTATAAGGGATGGCTGGCCCTGCAGCTTCTTGAAAAGCAAGATATATATGAATCATTTTAAATACCCTCTTAACTGAATTTGTAGAAACTCAACAGCTAAATTCAATTAGCCTAGAGACAGCTGCAAGTCATGTCTGTTTGATGGGATATTTTGATGGCACACTTGGACAGTGTCCTTGGACTTAGAAATGTGTGCATGAATGAGCGTAAGCTGTGAAACTGAAACTAATGAATTTATGTCACTGACATAACATCAACATTGGTATTACTGAGATGCAGAAAAGACTGAGACAGAATGAACAGGAACAGTTTGCTATGTGGAAAGCTATCTGCAGAGTCACACATGTAAAAGGAAGCTAATTTCTTTTTTTACACCAGTCACACTAGATTCAGATGGGCAAACCAGTGGACAATCTAAGCTACAGGTTCAAGATGGTGATGAAGTATCAATGCTGAAAGTGTAATTAACAGTATTAAAGCCCTCTCTAAAGGGGAATAGTAGGACAACCTCATGTGTAAAAAGGCACAAGCATCCTTAAGTGAAACAGGGAGAATTATGTCAGACATAATGACACACAAGCTATCCACTTTTTTGCATTTAATTTTTCATTAGTACTTTCACTCTTTGAATGTGCATGTTTATTTGTTACTTGACTAAACATGTAGCTTTGGTTGTGTGTTCTGAGGAATGACATTGCAGTCGATTAGATTCTATGAACGATGGCTCATTAGTAAAAACGATTGCTGGCAGAAATGCAAACTGTTCTTTCTGACCCTTTCTGCTCTGTTTAGCCTGTTAATTGACTCAATGTACAGTAATGACTTTAACTTTGTTCCCCTCTTTGTATTTGGTTTTGCTCCTTCAATAACTGAATTTTATTTTTGCTCAGTTTCAATCTTCTGAGTCCAGCATGCTTTATTTTAATTTTACCCAGACTCAGTGATACAGAATAGTGTCTGTTGTTTTAGTTATCATTGCATTAACCTACTTGTGAAGCACCTGAGATACCTCGATTGTCCAGCTATGCTTTTACACAAAAACCCTGCTTGTAGCCTGTTACTACACACTCTCATGTGTCTCTTAATTATGTGCAAGGTGTTCTTTGGCATCTGTGTTCTAATGCACCTCCCACAGCAATATCCACTGCTGAGTGATAAAAACCCCATTTTAGAGTCCACATTAGAAGTTTGGACAGGAGAAGGTGGCTTAAGTTGCATGCTTATCAGCCAGGTGTTCCTAGCCTGCATACATCCTGGGAATGATCAGTTTTGCACTCTTACTGGGTTATTTGTTGACATCTGTTTCCTTTTTTACTTTTTTTTTTTGCTTTTACTAGCTGGTAATGTTTAACCACTAAAAACTACTTGGTCTAGGTTTGAGAACCATATTGCATTTGGTTGAGTTTAGGTAGTAAGAACTACTCAGGTTTAAGAAAAGAGCTTGGTTTGGATTTAAAAACGCAGCCCGTGACAGTGGTAACTTTGCTGAATAACAAATGATGGATTGGAAGTGATAAATCTCTCACATAACCCAAGAAACCTTCACCATAAATGAGACAAGCATTTGAGACAACTGCACTGACACCTCATGGATGAGAACAGGCTGAATCGTTTGTGTCACCATAACAGCATGCCAGGTTAAAGTCAGCCTGATTCTGTGGCAAAGGAGGTGCAGAGTGGGTATAACCAAAGTTATCAGCTACTTTGAGATAAATGCATTGCTCTGAATGACAGTTGCTTCATCAGTAAAAAATCATCACTTATTAGTTATCACCTCAGTCAGAAATTTGATGAGAGAAAATAATATTTGAGGGACAGAGGAACACAAAGTTGTTTCCTCTGAGTCACACAGTGACGTACACGATGGAGTGACTTCTGTGGAGCTTACTCAGTATGAAAATAATTCAACAACAAGGCACAGACGGCTAATCAAATAAACTTGTGGTGGAGCTACATTTCTCTTCAGGCAGAATCATCAGAACACACACTTGGTGTATTTCTGAATCGGACGGGTCATTGTTGGGACACAGGGAAGAAAACTTAAATAAAATATCCAGTGTGCTTGGCAGTATGTGTTTAAATTGTAAGCCTAGATTTAACTGGATGTCGTCTTTGAATCCATCACCTTCCTTCTGCCAATAAATCCTTGTTTCTGTAACCACTGTGAGCCTGCCATGCCAGTGACTGCACAACCATGCTATGGCAATGTCATTGTGCCAGCATGCTGGCCTTATAGGTCTACAAAGAAAAAATGATATCTCAAACTACCAAAAAAATAAAAGATTAATAAGGGCAAAAAGAACAGAGTGGTCAGAAGAAAACTGGGAGAAAACATTTTGAATAACAAATTTAGGTTTTAAGCATGGCGGAAAAACTGCGGTAGTCTGAGGATGCTTTGGTGGTAGCATAGTAGTGGGTGTGTACAGAATAAAAAGGATATAATTTAATTTTCAAACAGCATATCGTAGCCCAGTCATTAGAGCCAGTTTAATAACAAGAGTTATTAAAGGACAAGTGCTCTTCTGGACAGAGATCTCGGATGTCATTCTTGGGATCTGCTGGAGCCATTTGCCCTTTTCCGGGGTCACTGCCCAACATGTCATCATTTTTTTAAGCAACTATATTTGCTTATTATATTATGAGATGCTACTGACATATATGTTGCTGTTGATTAGCAATACTATAGAGCTTTTATGAAGAGCAAATTCTTTAACATCTGACTATTTAACACCACTTGAGACATTCAAATTTGGAAACACAAAATACAGTAAATGTACTTTTAGCTCCAAGTCAGCACTGAATGTAGAATACAAACAATGGGCGAAAAAGATGCAAAAATTGTTGGAAAGTGGAAATAATTTTATATAACAAGATAAGCCTGGTTAAAGAAAACAACAACATATGTTGAAAAAATATGCATTCATAAAAAAATGTAACGTCATGATTTTTGCACCCTTTTCTTTCAGAGATGTCTCTGCTTCTAAGCTGTTTTATAATTGCCTGCAAATAATGCTAATGCTTTATTTAATGTTTAAGTATAGGATAAGGGCCCAGAGGAGGCTGTTACTGTTTGTTTTAGTGTTTTGATTGAATTTCAGTGAGGCAATAAAAAGTCACATTCCCTGAAATCATCGACACTGCAAAATCTCCAGTTGCAGCAACAGCAAAGGTTGCTTGTCCTTTCTGCCCTTACACTATACCAAAAGTCATTTAAACTAAAACTCATTTATAACAAATAAATAAATAAAATTTTTCCACCAGCCACAAAGCTAATCAAAAAACAGTACCATATTTTGAAGGGAACTCAGGATCATGTTGCTTTATAAATCAATAATTTGTTTGCAGTGGTTCTATACTGGCTTGTTTAAAATGTCAAAAGAATGGAGAGATAATGGAAAGCCTGCCTTGATTTTCCAATTCATTACTCAGCTACGTTGCTAATGTTTTGATCAATAGCAAGAGGCACACAGGGCAAGCATGTCTGGTTTCAGCTCTCACCAGCCACACCTGCATTAATGAAATTGTTAAGTACTGTATGATAGTCCCTCATTTTAAACGGCTATGCCAATATTTACATTTTATTCCCTTCATTTTTATGCTTCACCTATAGTGTGTGTGGGTTTGTTTTTGTTTGTTTTTGTTTTTTTTAGCACCAGGCCTTAAAATAAGTTCCAGGTCTCCCAGGGTAAAATATTATCACTAAAAATGTATATATTCTTTCAGATCACTGAAGGAGTGATCTAAAAAAAACCTTTATCTCTGTTTTGCTGTATATATAACATAGCACTTATGGTAATGTCTCAAAAAACTGCACCCTACAAAAATACCAGCAACAAAATGAAGGAACCAACACAAGACGGTCTTAAATAAGCAGGGAATTCTACTTAATGGAAAACTATTCCAAGTGACTACTTCAGAAAGGCCATTAGTGTGTCAAAATCTATCGAAATAATGTGTCAAAATCTATCAAAATAATGTGTCATAATCTATCAGTCAAATCATGATACTGTCCTTCAGAAAGTATTGATTTTGACTTTAGTCATGGTGTGGTCCATTATCTATGCTTGTGGTGTGTTTGTGTGCAGTCTTATTAAAAAGAGACAACATCGCCTTTCAATGGTATAAATTATTAATCCTCATTATTACTTGCTTGAGAAACACAGGACATAGCAAACAAGATGCTGCCAGAAAGAGCGATGACATAGAAAGAAGACAGAGATGGGAACAAAGCATCACTGATAGGTGTGAGAAACAGTGAGTCAGAGATATCCCGCCCACACACCCCGGGAGGCTGCTCAACATAACCAGATCATCATCATCAACATGGAATGTGGAAGCAAAAAAAGAAATCTTTATAATAAATAAATAAATAATAATAAACATTGTAAAAACTAATTGGCTTTTCAAATTTTGTAAGATATCAAACTCCAACGAGCCTTACCATCACAAAATATCTTCACATAATTTAACTCAACTTTTTTCAGGCTAGCATATTTTAAGCACATTTTCCTTTACACTCTTTGTTTGTATTTTACATTATTATAATATTATTATATTATTACATTTCAATAATGCAGCATTTGTGGGGACAGACTTGTAACACGAGGTAAGCATTAAGGTCATTGCTTTTTAGGGATGTACTCTGGAAATCAGGGTTCTGCTTTCTGTTTTCTGAAATGCCAACTATAAAAGCTAACTAGCAATTTTTTTTTTTCCTTTTTTATAAATTTAGTTAAACAATATTACTGAAGTCCCTTTTGACCTATCAGAGTTAACCTGACTGTTCTTTGGTCCCCTCCACAAGAGGCCAGCCAAGGTATTACCAGCATCCATGAACAATGGCCTCAGGAACCAATTTATCTGGAGTGATGTGAACACCCGTTTTAACTTTGCGGCAGAGCACCTTTGGGTTCCACAGTAGTCTCTGAAAAGCTGTATATGTCAAGAAGAAGCACTGGCTATCCTCTATAAGCCAGCACCATGCAGCAATTTGCCGGAGCAATGTGACACAAAATCCCATTTCCCACTCCACAGTGTTTAACAGGATGGAAGGCGCTCCTTCTATCTCTCCCTCGCTTTTCCTCTGTCTACCTTGCTTTGCTACTCTGTCTTTCTCTGACTCTCTAACTTTTGCTTTGAAGTGCTTTCAACTCCTTCAGTCTATGTGCTCTCTCCCTCACATTCTTTTCTTTCTCTTCTCTTCTTCTCCCACTCTCCTGCTTCCTCATCTCCCCCCACCCTGTCAGCCAAGCTTTCAAATGCATCCTTATTCTCACGCTAATCCTCTTCCTGCCTGCTCAATCTTCTTTGTCCTCCTGCATGTGCCCTTTTTTGTCCTCTCTTTACCTCGCTCCCATATGACCCCTTTAAAGCCAGTTAAATCTGTAAATACTGTTTGTGCATGAATGATGAGTCTACAAGCACTAGCAGGTACTTTTGCAGAAGTCTTCCTCTACACTAAAACAACAGGGAAGTCTGATCCACATCTTTTGGTAGGCAGACAAAATTGTGGAACATCTCAGAGTTTCATGATGTTGGGTTTCTATAATGTAATTTCCTGTTTTATTTTGTCATTCTTAGTCTGTTTACACTGTTGTTAGTTTTACTTTCTGTCTTTGTTAGTTTGTGTGATTAGTGCGATTTGGTTTTGACATTGGTTGCTTTATTACTACATTTTGGAGAAACCTGTCTGGTCACCTTATATACTTTATTTTCATGTATGTTGTATGCACATGTTTCAGTATTCCCCTTTGAAAGGTGGTTTTTTTTTTTTGCCTACTTTGTTTGTTTCACTTCCTTGTCTGCCTGCCTTCATATGTATGACCATTGCCGGTTATTGGATTAAAGACCTGAATTGTTAGACTATTTATTCTGCCACCTGATGTCCTGCATTTGGGTCCTCTCATGGTTTTTGCTACACACAGAGAGACACTGGTTTGTCCATTTGATAGTTACTATTAATACCATTACTATTTAACAATGCACAATGGTTTTTTGACGATGCATTGTTATTGCAGAATATCTTTAGTAATTACACCATCTATAATACTGCAAGTAGCATTATACTGTCACATGACACAGTCCAAATTGATACAGTTTGAAGGTACAGCTGTATTGTGTTATCAGCTATGACAATGAAATTAAGTGATTAGAGTTACATTCAATTCCAGAGCTCTCAAGAAACTCAAAGCAAATAATCAGATCTATGCTCCAGAGCTCTGAGTTGGAGAAATGAATGTCATATCTGTTTGATCTTGCTCAGACCAAATGATTGAATATATTAATCCCAGTCCTTCCTACACTTCCCAGACCCTTCTGTATATCCTAGGATCTAAGATTTAGTGTTACTGTGTTAGGATGTTCCTTAAAGCTGAAACTTCTCAAAAAAGAATGGAATAATTTTCTTTTTTTTTTTAACCAAACATTGTTTTCTGTTTTTTTTTTTTCTGTTTTTTATCTTGTTCTGTTGAGACAGTCAATGCACATAACCTAACCATCTCTCATCCATCCATCATGGGAGGCCTGGAGCCTATTCCAGGTGCCATAGGGCAAGGGTTGCCAGCTCGTGGCAGGCCTAACCTAACATACTGGTAATTTTTACACATTGCAAAAACACTTTTTAAAAGTTTTTTTGCAATAACATCACCATTTTTAACTTTGCCGCTACACATCCTAGATTATTTATCTCATCATTTCTAAAAGTCCTTTTATTCTTGTCCATTAAAATGTTTGTTTCTGATCAGTGTGCATGCAGTAAACACACCATCTCCTTTACTTAAATTCTATTTTTCCATCTGTCCCTTACACAAAATACCAAAATCTCACCAGTATGCTGCTGAACAATATTTTACTATCACAGCTTTTCTCTGTGGAGGGTGTATAAGGATGTGAGACAGGTCTATATGGAATCAAAGCCCTTTTAGATAGCCTGTTTGGATAGGTGTGTGTGTGTGTGTGTGTGTGTGTGTGTGTGTGTGTGTGTGTGTGTGTGTGTGTGTGTGTGTGTGTGTGAGAACACTAAGGGTCTTTCATGAGATTTGTAGGTTGGCTTGTGCTGTTAAGACAGATTCTTGGATGCCCACATTTACACACACCAAGCTCTGTGGAGTGCACATAAAAGAGCACGAGTGTTTTCAGAAACTTCATGAAAATGTGAGAATAGATTGATTTTCTCTTTTGAAACTATCATATGTTTTTCGGCACACTGTGTCAAAGGTAATTGCATTAATAAGGTGATATCTTTAATCTAAAGTGTCTCTGAGTCTTAATGATTCATGTACCAGTTTTCGAGGCACTTTGCTATGAATTTCATTTGCAAAAGGATAGTAAAATATTAGACCTTGAGGCAATTTTGACCAAGACCAAGACCAAGATTTTTTAATGAAGAAAAGTAGAATAAGTTATTAGATTTCACTGTAATGCATGTTATATTTCTCACCTTTTTCAGGTTTATGTGGTATTTGAAGCCCATTAAAAACAAAGTTATGCAAAAAGGTATCAGGCTTCTGCTACAAAACATTACATTAAAACATTACATTCCCTTACATTATTAGGGGGAAATAAACAAAGGTGTTTTCCAAAGTTAGTCCCACTGAGCATGAATGTAGTTTTACTACATCAGAAGATAAAGTTTTCCTAAGGTTCAAACGTTTGTAGTGTGGCTCGACAAAGTGAACAGCGTTTCACTTATTGTACAAGTATGCATGTGTTTTCTGCAGATTTACAGAGTTAGAAAAGTTGTGCTGTTGATATACCAGCAGATAATAATCTGCTTAATTTTCTCAGGGCTGTGCGGAGGCAAATCACAGAGTTGTAGAACTCTTATCCCTGGGATTGTTTAGAAGCATTTAAAAAAGAAATAACTTTAGCATAATATACCTATGTAATATATTAAACTAATATACAAACTTAAGCTATAGCCCACTAATGAATTTCTGCCATGTTTATATATGCTATGAATGTCATGACTTAAAGTCTTGCCCTTAATTTAATTTTCAGCACAATATATTCTCTCTTTATTGATCATAGATGTATTTACTTGACACTCAACACCACCTAGTAGACATACCCTCTTGAACTTCCACACATCATTTCCTTTCACTTAGCATTCTAAGCGGCAGTATCCAGACTTCCCTTGTGGACAAAATCTTCAGCTCTTTCATGTACATACCAAGGCATTCACAAGCTGAGACGGAACCTTATATCCTGGGTCTGCCCTTCTCCCCTGCTGGCCGGACATGCCTGAAACACCTCATCTAGGAGATGAACACAAGGCATTACAAATGCCTGAATCCCAAGATCTGAATCAGCAGGATTGGCTCATTTCAGTGTGAAGGCAAAGTGTTCCAGATCAGGTGGAAAGTTTTTAGAACATTTTACTGGTAAACAAAGACAAAAGTGCCTCGTCCAAACCATTCAAACTCAGTGGTGAAACACAAAGGATGTCATGTCCTGTTTGTAATTTAATTTAAAAATTAAAAACTGTAATTTTAAATTTTAAATCACTTATGGCAATTAAATATATAGATGTCACTGATTTCAATGTTTTTGATTTTTGGCATTTCTATTCAAGGGCATATTGAGCATAGATTAAAACATCTTTTCATATGACACATAACTCTAAAACACTGTTAACTTACTGGTTATGGCATGTAGTGTTTCTGTGCTGCTGACTTTTATTGTGTGGCTGTTTATCTCTGTCTACATTCCCCTCCTGTGTTTAATATTTTAAAATCAAAAGGGTTACAGGGACACACACAGTTTGATTGGAAAAAAACACAAGAAGGTGAGTAAGGTACTATGAAAAGTATATGGATAAACAGAAGAAGCAGGGATGATGAAGTGTCCTAGATAGAAGAGGAGTAAACGAAAGAAGGTTAACGATAAGAAGTAAAAGGTGTACATTGTGAAAGGTGCAAAAAATGTGTAAGCAATACAGCTGAGAGCTGGTAGTGATCAAGAGTTCAAGCTAATGAGTGATATGAAAATGGAAAAAGAGACAGCTGAGAAAGCAAGTGAGTGGGAGGATCATGGCTGAGTTGGAGACTGAAGAGCGGGTTTAAAATGCCAGGAGACAGTGTGTGGTAAATAAAAAGCTCTTTATGGCCGGCTGGGCGATTTAGTGGATTATCCCTTTACAAAGGTCAATGCTGGTTTGGAGCACGACCAAAACAACAACAGAATGAAAGAAGAACAAAAAACAAATCTCAAACAAAACCTTCTGACTCTGACTGAAGCTGTAAATGGCACCAGCAGTAAGCAAATATGACAACAATAACAGCAGCTTAACACACAGCTTAACATCATGAACAGAAAAATACACTGAAAGCAAAGAAAATGGGCTGCTTTAAAATTAAAAATAAAATGCTTCCCCAAAGGCAATCGTCTGCTGCAGTTACAAATGGACATTAATGGAGCAACAAAGGAATATACACAGGGCTTCTTACAGCTTGTGCTTAATGCATTAGAACACATGAAGAATATGTGATTGTTAGAAATGAACCAGAATGCGAGGAACAGCTTTGCTTTCAAAATTTGTTAAAAATTTTACAATAAAAAACTTTTTTTTAAACTTTGCTGACATGTTATACAGCAAAATAGCTTGTAATTTTAATAATTGTAGTAATCGCATAGGTAATTTATTTTTTATTTGTTTTATTTTTTGCTTTATGGTCACAGCATGATATGAAGTATCCAGATCAAAATGTCCACTGAAACATAAAAGGTGAGTTTTCTTCTAAGCAAGTATTAAATGCACTTAAATGCTAAAGCGCACCAAAGCCCTACTAGTGGTTGTAATTGCCAAAGTATACCTTTAACTAGGTTTCAGAAAAAGAATAATGAACCAAGTTTGAACCAAGTGAAATGCTAATGCAATGTGATTTCCATCGGCTGTACTCAGTTTTTTGTCTATCACACTCACACTTACAGTGCTGAGGTCTGTGATTTAAAGCAGGATTTCAACTTATCAAGGTAAATTCATTGATCATCGTGTTTCTGTACTATAAAAGTGTTTCATGCCTACTACCATGGTGATATATGCCGCAAATTTATCCTGCTCTGGAGAAGATTATCTTCCAAACTAGAGATCAACAGGTGTGAAATCACCAGCTACTGACCAATGAACAGCAACACGGCACAGAAAACTGCATCACCATTCCTCGACGATCCCTGGGACCTGAGTGAGGATAGTAGGAGGGTCTAAAACTTTGTTAATATTTAATTTTTTTGGATATATTTTCTGTCTTTGTTTTGCTGATTAGTATGCTGTAACAAACTAGGTCACATTGCCATGAAAAAAGGGTGATGCAGACAATCATGATTCCAATTTTTTGTTTACAGTTTTTTTTTTTTTTAAAAAGAAGAACTTAAACTACCCATGGCGTGCTGTGGCATGACATTGTGTGTGTTCATACCCACTCCTTCTCATCATCTCTTTCTTATTGTACTGTCTTTCTCCTCCACTTCTTCATGTGCCTCCTTGACCACTGCTGTCTCATCCCTCATCTCCACCCTGCTAACCTGAAATCTCATCTCTTGAACTGAAGTCAGGATTCTAACACACAAAATATGCATAAACATGTTTATTCCTGATGTTGTCACGATTTTTCTGATTTTCAGCAGATCCTGTCTCCGGACAGCTGACAGAAACCAGCTGTAAAAAGCTGGTTATAAGCTATCAATATACCAGCTAATGATAAGCCCAAATGTCCTAAATCCAACTGTCCTACTTTATTCACTAAGTGTTAGAGTCTGTGAGTATTAGATCCACTTCAAAGAAAGTTTCAGTAACATTGGCTAACAGCAGCAAAAACAGCAGCGCTAACCAATGGAACCATTCTGGAAATCCTCAACAACTCAGCTCAGTATTACTGTCGTCCAACTAAAGCAGGGGTGGCCAACTCCAGGCCTCGAGAGCCGGTGTCCTGCAGGTTTTAGATGTGTCCTTGATCCATCACAGCTGATTTAAACTGCACCCCTGAACTAAAGGGACATTCACTAACTCCCTGACCTGTATCAGACTCCTTCCACACAGTTTTACAGCTTCCTCCAGAATAGATAGCTGGGGATGCTTCACACCTGGCATTATGAGGCGAACAGCAGGCAGCCTGCACTCTCTAGATGAACACTGGCCAGAGCATTCGAGGTGACTCAGGGGTAAGATACTGCAAAATATTTGTCAAATATCCTTTTGTTGACATTATTTAAATATATTAAAATATAGTGTCTACAAAAATGTTTTTATACACAAACAGTAGTAAAAACATGCCAGCCGGCGACAGCCATTATGGAGTACAGACGGTTAAGAAGGGGGCCAGAGGATGTGCTCCAATTATAGGGCGATCACACTACTGTAGTGGAGAGGAGAGTCCATCTGTTAGTCAAGCCGTGGATTCAGCAGGAACAATTTGGCTTTTGTCCTGGTTGTGAAATGCTGGACCAGTTCTTTATTCTCTTGAGGATATGTCACGGTCAATTGGGAGTTTGCCCAACCACTCTACATGTGTTTTGTGGACTAAGGGAAATCATCTAGTGGAAGGTGCTTCAGGAGTGTGGGGTATTTGGCCTGTTGCTATTGCCATTCGGTCCACAAACAATCATAATGAGAGTTTGGGACTCGTTGTCAGTGGATGTTGGACCTTGCCAGGAAAGCCCTTTATCACTGATTCTGTTTATAATTTTTGAGGAAAGAAAGGGGCCATGTGACAGATGGCTATGAGTTTGGTGGCCCAGTATCATGTGTCTGCATTTTGTAGAGGATGGGATGCTGTTGGCTTCATCAGAGTGTTGCCTACAGCTTGCACTGGAATGATTTGCAGTCGACTGTAAAGCAGCATAAATGAGATTTAGCGCCTCCAAGTCTGAGACTATGGAATGAGAAAATTAAGCATCTTGGGTCCTCTTCATGAATGGAGAGTGGAGCGGGAGGTTGACAAATGAATGGGGGTACTTGTCTGTTGTGGTGAAGAGAGAGCTAGCTGTAAAAGTGAAGCTATCAATTTACCTGTCTATCTACCATCACCCTCACCTATGGTCATGAGCTCTGAGCAGTGACCAAAAGAATGAGATCACATATACAGGTAATGGAAATGGGCTTTTCTCAAAGGGTGGCTTGCCTCTCCCTTAGAGACAGGGTGAGAAGTTCAGTCCTTCTGGAAGGACTCAGAGCAGAGCCACCGCTCTTTCAAATCAAAAGGTGGTTTAGTCATCTGACTAGGATGCCTCCTGGGCACCTCCTGGCTGAAGTGTTCTGGGCATGTCCTACTGGGAGGAGGCCCCAGGGTAGACCCAGGACATGCTGGAAAAATAATATCTCTCGGCTGGCCTAGGAACGCCTCATGTGTTCCCCGAGATGAGCTGGAGGAAGAGGCTAGTGAGAGAGAAATCTGTCTTTCTCTGCTTAGGCTGCTGCCCCCATGATCTAGATAGACGGGCAGATTCTTTGCTCACTTTCAGACCTTTAAACCCTACTAAAACTATCATTTAAACATTAATTTACTTAAATGCTCAGTTATAATCCATTGTATTTCTCTGTGTCCTGAAGAAGGAGCTGCGATATTGATAAGTTTGTTAACTTATACAGTATGAATTTTTGCCAGCTTTCTTTCCTGGCTTCAGGAGCCAAAACTTTGTTGATATAGTAATTCTTTTCCAGTCTTACTGACCAAAGTGCATAAAGATGGGGAAGTCTTGGGTTTACTTTGTGATTTGATAACCAGCTTTTCGCAATTGCTAAGCCTGATTGTCAATGCTAGGGTGAACCCAGATAACAGAACGATAACTTGTGTATGCTAAATTCAGTCTGTATAACAGGACCCTAGTCTCTGTTCTGCAAAAATAAATAAATATATAAAATTGTATCAGTGAAGAAAACTAAAGGCTGGGTACTATGTCAACTCTCTAATTGAACTTTGGTAGGATTTTGGATGTTGCTTTGAATGTTTTGAGGGACAGCAGGGCTTGAAAGAACAAATTATCTGAGATAAGGTTGTGTAGAGTCGAAGAAAGGGAAAAGGAGGGTAAGAATAGGGGTAGAGGATGATCAGTGAACACATCAGAGCTAAATGAGAGGGAATAAGTAGGCAATAAGGGAGGAAACAAAATGGGATTAAAGCAGAGAGAGTGACAGCATGAGAAGAGAGACAGAGGCGGGTCATTAAGAAGTCTCTAGTGGAATAAAATGAGGCATTAGCATCTTAATACAAGAGTTAATATCACTGCTTGTAGAATATGGGATACACATGCGCATAGGCTACAAATCTCCTTACCCATTCACTCATTACCTTCATTTTTGTGTTTCTGTCCTGCATCCTTTTTAATGCCATTTTTTTAAAGTCTAATTGTGTTTTTATAAGGCTTTTTTTTTTAAAAACAAGGTTACTCTCACTGACATCACACATGCTGTCCTCTAAAGGAGATCTGGCCAACAGCCAAATCTAAATTTCCCCTTATTATTATGCTAAATAAAATACAGCAATATAAAATTTCTACAACCTAAATAATGAAATACTTTTATCTAAGATAAATATATTGTATGCATTTGAGAAGAATAACAATTAGGATATTTAATGTGTCAGTATTTACTGATGATGTTTTAATTTTCTGTAGATTTTTTATTTTTTTTGGTTTAGAAAGTGGTGGCCACAGCCTTCTCTTTATAGTTATGTTTATGTTATTGCAGTACTTGGATAATTAACAAAAAGACTCTTAAAAGCATTCAGTATCATCTTTCTCTAACATAAGCAAAAGTGATTTTGATGCCCAAACCAAGTGAACCCCAAGTGATGCTTTGTACATTCTCAATACCCACCGATACAAAGTCAAAGTGCATCGTTCCCCACGTTCCAAATATAAAACACATCTTTTATTTTTTACCTGACCTCAAGTTATATCACAAGGACAATCACTGAAAGTGAACTTGAATAAATGATGAGGCCTCCATGTATTTTATGCTGTATTACTGTGTTAAATACCTTTCTTCAAGGTTAGAAAGTCACATAAAAATATGCGAAAATGTGTTTCAGGCTACCAGGAAAAAGGATCAAAAATAAGAGTATGGTCAAGTTTGTTTATTTGGTTATTTGTTTTAAACTGCAAAGTATACAATTACACCAGAGGCACACAGGAGCTTTGAGCTAATTATTTACCTGTCCCAGTTTAGTATGGCTATGCTAACATATTTTATAGGTATAGATTTATAGGTATAGATATTTTTTAATATGCAAATATATATATAATGTCATAAAGTTGAGGGATCACCATGCTCAATAGGATTAACTCTATGGGAACCAAGAAGCCTGTACTACTATCTTCACTAAATGAAATATTTCTCAGGATGGATTAAACTTTTGACATGCTATTGAAGCAAACAGTGAACAGTGGTCCATGTGTGTTCATATGGTAGGAAACTCATAATTTCATTTGAAGGACTTCTTTCAGGGCTGTTTTGAGGAAGAAAGAAGTGCCTGTTCAGGGCTAGGTACTTCTGAGCTGGTGAAAATGAGTGGGTGGTGCTCAAGGCTCATTAAGTTGATCAAATTTAGAGACTAAAAACACTAGAAACCAACTACCAATCAGAAGGAACATTAAGCAGCAGAACAAATGAAAAATGAAAGTTAGAAATGGCTAAGGCTTTTTGACATACCCCACAGATTAAATTTATACAGCGTGTTTCGTTTTCCTTCAAAGTGTGTGTGTGAGAGAGAGACGAATAGAAAAGCAAAAAAGTAGAAAGAAAAACAGAAAGCGCATCAACAGCAGTAGTCAGTCAAACAGGAAAGTGAATGAAAAGATGATGTGGTGTTATTAAAAACAAATCAGTGAATCAGAGAAATAATTATGCCAAACCATTAATAAACTTGGACAAACATCCAGACAGACCTACAGATATGCGATGATTCTAAGAGCAGGTTTCACCCTATCAGCTGTTACTGTATTCTGTGTGCAACGGCCATCAAACAGACCTGCAGGTATGATAAAGACAGAAGAAGAAGAAAAAAAAGAAGTGGACACAGCTGAGACGTAACCTGGTCACTGCAATTTTGTAAAAGCCCAAGTGTAAAACAGCTGCTGCTACCGCAGCAATGTCAGCTGTGGGCTGTGATGTGGGAAAAATTGCTGGCATGATGTATGTCTGGAAGGTCTATTTTGTCTACTTATTCCAAAACCTGGTCTGTGATAAGTAACAGAAAATACATATATATTCATGGGAAAAGGAAGCTTTTACCAGACTCCAATTAAGTACACCCTTTTTGAAATGAAAAGGGTGTGAAACAACCAGGTGCAGCTAACCAAATGCACTTGATTAATTGATTAATTGAAGTGTGAGGTCAGGTGCACGTCAGATGTTGACAAACCAGGACCTACTGATGAGGCCAAGACCAAGGTAGCACAGAGGGCAGTTAGCCAGATATCCAAGCTGCAGAAACGTGTTTTGAAGAAACTAGCACAACAAGCTGTTCATACCTGAGGCCTCTGAAGTATGGACTCTCAGTGGCAGGGGAACAACAGATTCAATAGCCATTGAGTATTGCTGTTATGTGTTGCCTTGGTGGGGTTGTTCTCATAAGAACAGACCACAACAACCTTGCTGAACAGGATCCAGTAACCACCACAGTGGCAGGTGTCCAATAAAGAGTCTCAGATATGAAGAATTTGACAGCACCAAGCCCTAACATTATTTAGAAGCTGACATTGTAGACACTGAGGACAGCTATAAGTACCTTGGAATACCACAGGCAAACTGAGTAGTCAGCAAAAGGGGAAGAAGATGATCCAGACAATCAACACCTACACCCAGTCACCGGATACACTGATGGGATAATCAGATGTCTAAAAGAGACATCAAGAAAAGAAAGCTCCTTACCAAACATAAAGGCTTTCACCCCAAATCTAGCACCCTGAGACTAAACGCTGAGTAGAATGAAGGAGGCTGTGGACTAGTGAGAGTCAGAACCACTTTTCAAGATGATTCATCAAAGATCCATGAGTACATCATGTTGTGGCAGGACTTTAAGAAGCTGTGCATAAATAAATACCTGCAAAATTAATTGAACTCAAGCAGTGTTGTAAAGAAGGTCAGAATTTCTCAACAGCAATGTTAAAGGCTGATAAAGTCATACAGTAAAACATCGCTTCAATTTATTGCCGCTGAAGGTAGCTTAAGCTACTGAATCATTGAGTTACTTTGTTTTTCACTGGACAGTATTCTGTGGAAACCGATGGTAAGAGATATTTTAACAAATCAGAAATAGTTATTATTGATTTAAACTGTGATTTAAACTGTGAACATATACATAATGTATTTACAAATTAGCACGTACCTGCAACCTATGACAGAAATGTGTTTTGTGTAGATGTTCTGATTTACAGTCAAGCACTCCAATGACTGCTTATTGGTCTTAAGGGCAGTAATAAATTAAATGAAATCTGACAATGAATTAACATTTGTGGACTATGTGACATTTAAAGTGAGTCCCTCTCTCTCTCACACACACACACATATATACATACATTTTATGCAAGAGACACAAGCCTAAAGGCAAACTGTGCATGCTAACAAATATACTTAATAAAAATAAAGGTTGTTTTCATGCACAATATGCATATAATTTGAGGTAAATGATTTAACGTAGAACAATTCTGTTCTTGTTGTAGATTAAATTAAATATACTCTGTACCTCATCCATCCCCGGAGCCATTTGATCACTCAAAAGGTAAGACAGAATATCTCTCAGAAAACTAAGGTTACTACCAGTCCCACCTGCTCCCCATAAGAATCCTGTCAACAGCTGAATCAAAGCCAGAACTCTGATCTTTTATTGATTTGACTGCAGGTTTTCAGGTGATGTAGGCTCTGTCTCGCTCTTTTCCCAGTGCTATAACCCCATTCACTCCACCTCCACTGGTGTGCTCACAAAGAAAGAATTGGACTCTGTGATCGATGCTGACTTGCAGCATACTCCAAACTCTGTATGATTAAAGCTGATCAGTGAATACATGAAGGAATAATCTCATACATTAGAATTTTCTGTTGATTATTTTATATCAAAATATCCTTTGTTATAAACAATCAAAACCACCCACTTACAGTGATGTGCATCCAAAGTATGTCTTCTTTGTGTAAAATACTATCCCCTTCTGCAGATTTGAAGAGATACTGTGAAGTTTGGATTCACAGTTACAAAAGATTCCACTTGTGACAAGTTTCACAGCAGGAGAAAACTATCAAAACATTCAATATTTCTCAAATCTATTCTGCTGTATAATCCACATCTCTGCTGTCAACAGTGTTGAATGCAGTTCAAGGTTGTGCTGAAAACGCTCACCCAGATTATTTGAGGAAATTACTTTAGTATTGAAGAGTCGCACAATATCCCTGAGCAGAAAGCAGAGTGACCATGACTGACTGCTATTCATAGCATTATCACTGTAGTCTTTAACTGTACAGAGAGTTGCCTGTAAAGGTTCGTGTTGCTTTAAGTTGAGTAAATCAGTGAACCATCACCTACAGATTAATCTAAAGGGGTGTCACATTATTATGAGAGTGACAAACACATTTTCTGAATACAAACTATAATGAAAGAATAACTTTAAAGAAATTTACAAAACGTTAAGAGGAAGAATGAAGAAAATAACAGCACACACAAACCAGGAAAAAAAAACCCATTCACACACATTTCTAGTTATGTGCTGTCCAATACAGCTATTCGACACATTTTTCCCCCAGTATGTAACATTGGTTCTTTGTTATAAAGCCACTCTGACTGGTCATTTGCTATGGACATAATCCTACAAGTTTTTACATTGACTTTTACAGTTTACTTCTTAAAATCAGCAGTCACATCCTGCCTCATATCTCCTCTACACAAGCTTCTATGACTATTGAAAAAGTTTGCTTGTCATTCACACATGAAGTGGCTGCTGAGAAAGGCAGGCATTCTGTAATCTCACTGCATCCTACTTAAGTATGGGTGGGTGAGTAATTGCATAGGTAACAAATATATGCGTGGGTCGTGATGGGGTTCTCTGACATTAATTTATCAATGGTAAACTATCAGCAAGACATACATAGTGTAAAATAAGTCTTTTATGTTTGCAATGATAGCATTGCTCTTAGCTCTTGGCTTTTGCTTGGGGCCAAAGAGCTGTTATTACTGTGTGGGAGAAAACAGGAACATGCAAAGAAACACAGGATGAGATATAGAGTACAGAGTTGATTAGGTCAGCAGGACCTAGGCTGCTGTAATGGAGTCATGAGATGTAGGATCCAATAGAAATATGAGACCAATAGATCCTGACAAGATCTACACATTACAGTGCATAGTTTAGTACTTGCATACGATGCTATACTTTATCCTCTGGATAACCATGGACACCAATTCAAGAGTTGTTGACATATGTGATTGTGTGCTCAGTCATCCAGGCAAGGAAATCCCAGAAAGTTTATTTTCTTCATCTTGATATTGGATTTTCAAATGGAGAAGTGTTTCATCACTTGGCAAGTGACTTCTTCAGTCTCACCAGGTTGAAATTCTAAATTGACTAGTCCTTATATAGCGCTTTTCTATTCTACTTGAGCACTCAAAACCACTCACACCGACATACAAGCACTTTTCTACGCCTAAAGGGCTTTCCATTTAACAGTCCCACAGTCACACTCCAATAACTGCATCAAAGAACAACTTGGGCTTCAGTATCTTGCCCAAGGATGCTTTGGCATGGAGACTGGAGCAGCCAGGGATCAAACCGCCAACCTTCCAACTGGCAGATGACCTGTTCTAACTCCTGAGCTACAGCCACCCCCGGTGGTCAGTTTAATGATCATTAATATGCAAATTGTCATGAACATTGATCAATGGTCATGAGTACCATTCAGGGAGCTGGGCAATGGCTGCAATCACAGCACTGTAAGATGTATGATGATGTCAAAGATGTACCCATAGGCCCCTCCTAAGGGGATAGTAGTCTGTACGATGGCTTTAAAAATCAATATATAGGATACGGGAAAGAGTTGTTGAAGCTACATTAACAAGAGAGGTTTTGACGAGCAAGCGAGAGTTTGGTTTCATACTAAGAAACAGCACTACAAATGCAATGTTTGCTTTGAGAGTGTTAATAAGGAAGAATTCAGAAGGTCCTAAGGAACTGCACTGTGTCTAGAGAAAGCATTGATCTTTGCAGATGACATTGTTATCTGCAGTGAGAGTAGGGAGCAGGTGGAAGAGAGCCTGCAGAGCTGGAGCTCTGCATTGGAAAGAAGAAGATAGAAAAAAAGAAGAAGCAAGATGGAATGGATTTGTGTGTGAGGGAAACAGGTGTAAAAATGAAAATACAAGGAGTAAAGGGAATGAAAATTGATTATTTTTAATACCTAATGGTCAACTATCCAAAGCAACAGACAATGTAAAAGAGAGGGGAAGAACAGAGTGCAGGCAGGGTGGAGTGGGTGGAGATGAGCCTCTGGGGTGATTTGGGATAGAAGGATGGCAGCAAGAAGGAAAGGGAAGGTTTACAAAATGGCAGCGAGACCTGCTATGTTATCTGTGATTTGGAATGATGGCACTGAAAAAAAAGACAGGAGGAAGCGCAGAAGGTGGCAGAGTTGAAGATGTTACTATTTTCATTGGGAGTGACAAGGAGAAACAGAATTAGAAATGTTTAGAAATGAGGTACATCTATTACTATCGCTGTCTTTCTCTGCTTGTCCACCACTACTATCTCTGATTGTTAGCCACCACCAGTTTGTCTGTTTATATCTTGAAGTCCCACAGGATCTAAGCTTTCTCATTCTCAACCACCCTAGGGCGCATATCCCATTTTGACCTCGGGACCACCAGGTCACACACAGATGTTCCCGTATACTCTGCTTGGTTATGTCATACCATGTAAGCCCTGCCTGCTAGCATCAAGCACCCCGTGGATAGTCTCAGGGGCCTCTTTACACAGCATGCACATGGAGGCTTGTCTACTGTGGAAGACCCCTGCCTCTATTGATCTTTTGCTTAGAGGTTGTTTCTGTGCTGCCATGATTCCTGCCTCTGTGCTGTCTTTCAGTCCAGCTTTGTCCAGCCATTGGTAGGATTTCTCAATATCAGCCATTTCTTCTATTTCTCTGTGGTAGCTTTTGCTTTCTACAGATGATATTATGTAGAATGAGCTGGAGAAGACTGCTCTTGGGATATTGTGGGGAATCAATATCTGGTTCAAGTACAGGAGACTGACAAGAGTGGTGTAAGACTGATTTCCATGTTTATTGGATCAACACAAATATTTGAAGATTACAGTTTTGTTTCTAAAAAAGCTTTGAACCTCAGTAAAGAGCTTTGCTGAACAATAACAGTGGAAGTAGAATGAAAGGTCCAGATGACATAACTTGCTTAACATTGACAGTTTAATTCATTTCTGCCATGGTGAAAAAGAACCCAGCTTGATGGAAATGCATCAGGGCAGGAAAAGCATATTCAGAAAAATGATGTCTCCCCTTCAATACATATTTTTTATAAACTTCACAGACAAATGCAAATGACTTGGATGACAATGCTGCTGAATACATAATTCCTCTCAAAGCACTTGTGCTTGTTGAAATACTGACTGCTGTTGTTCAGTGAGATTTTTACTTGTGCTGTACTTTTTGACAAATACACTAATCGTTTTCCTTTTGATTTTACTTATCTCTGTTGTAAAGCAAGTGAAAGAACAAAATGGTGTGATGGGCACAGTGGAGAAACATGTTTGCAACAAAGTAGATTAATTGGCAGCAAGTGGATAATCAGGTATTAGGTGTTTCTCAGAAGTACAGATGGACAAAGATTCACCAAACTGTGAAACAATTTCAAAAATAATGTTCCTCAATATAAAATTGTGAAGACTTTGAAAATCTCATCATCATCATCATCATAATATCACCAAAATATTAGAGAAAGTTCTGTGCACAAGGGCCCAGACAAAAATCAGTGTTGGATGCCTTTGATTTTTGGGTCCTCGGATGTGGCTGGGATATGCTAGAGGGACTCTTCCAGTTTGGATGTTAGAACTCCAAATGTTTCTATTACCACTGGGATCACTTTAAACTTTACCTTCCAAATCTGCTCTAGTTATTTCTTCAATCTATGGCACTTTTTTTTCCATACTCCTTTTTTCTAATGTTACTATCCACCGGGATTTTTACAGCTACCTCAACTGTGGTCTTCTGCTCCTTGTCAAACACCACTATGTCTGGTTGGTTGGCCAGCAGCTGGTTGTCTGTCAGAAGCTTGAAGTACCATAAGACCTTAGCCTTGTTGTTTTCAATAGTACAGGGTGTCTCCTATTAGGACTTTGGGATTCTAAAAGTTCAAAAAGTTGATTCTGTTCATCTGGACGTAGTATTTTCAGTGAGAGAAACGTTTTGTCACTCATCCAAGGGACTTCTTCAGTCTCTAGGACATATTTGTACAATCTGGAAACAGCAAACAGTCTACTTGGGTCCCTCTTGCTGTGGGAGACTCTTGCCCCTATGGATCTGGTCCTTAGCCTGTTGTGCTGTTGCCTCTCTGTTGTCCTTTAAGCCAGCCTTTTCTAGCCAGGAGTGGGATTTTTTTGATGTCCGGTACCTCTTTTGGTGGTTTATCCCATGCGGGGGCTTGGCTGTCCATGACAGTTCCTCTTCTTGTTCATCATTACCATTAGTCTTCACCTGACACTTCAAGAGTGCCTTAGCAGGCGAAGCCCATATTCCTGACCTTTTCATGGATAGTGGCTCTGACACTCACTAATCCTTGCCCTCCATGTTTACAATTCTCATAGAGCCAGTTTCAGACTACTGGATTTAAGGTGGAGAGCTCAGTGCATTGTGAGGAGTTTTTCCTCGTCACATCAGCGGCATCTATCTCCTCTGGTGGCCAGTGTATCATTCCAGCTGGGTATCTGATGACTGGTAGGATGCATGTATTGATGGCTTGGATAAGTCAGCTGGCTTCTCAGTGCCTGTCATACTATTGATATTTGGCTGTGGCTGAACTCTCTGTATCCATATAATGGTTCCTGTTGAGCAATTGGATACTCAGGTACTTGTAGCTGTCATGCACAGTTGCGGTTAGAAGTTTTCATACATATCATTGTGGGCGTGAATGTCATGGAAGGGCTTTTAATGATTTCATTGAACTCTCCTTAAGGTTCTACAGTGTATTCTAACTTGACAAGGCCAATGCCAATTAACTTCTCGTTAGTGATCATGATTAACTGTAGGTGGTCATTTCTCTTTGCCAGCATAAAATGGATTTTTTTGACGGCACTCACTGGATTGACAAATATGCAAAACAATAGGAAAATCCAAGGTACTTAGTGGAGATCTAAGAAGGAAAATAGATTTACAGACTCAAAATGGCCCCCTATGACTGTATAATTTTGCAACTCTGCAAACACCTGCTCCTATGAGACTGACGAAATAGAGATTTTATCAGGTATTCACTAGTTTTGTGAAGCATTTTAACTTTTGCATGATTATGTTTTGGTATTTAATTTAGAATTAATGGAAGTTGTTTATTCCTCAAGCTGAACAAGATTTTAGTGATGAATGATTAGTTTTCATGTGTGCAATGTATTTTATTCATTTCAGCTATCGTTTGTCCATCATTTTTAACAACTAAGGAAAATGATAAAGAATTTGCATGTATGAATGTTAAACTGCAAAGTTCTGTCAATCAAAGTCAGCAGGGAATAGCTTCACCTGCTCACACTTTTATGGAACTCTCAAGATCGAACAGATCACCGACCTGTTTTCTGTGGAATGTAAATGATAATTGAAAGTTACATGTGCTTGGCAAGACAAACAATTCCTTCATTTTCACAGATGAATTTCCTTATGTGCGCATGCTGCCTTATGTTCAGTTTATAAATATATTAAATACACTTAGTTGTAACTCAGTGGACATACTTTGAAGTACAGGAATAGAACTCTGAAGTTTCAAAATGTAATTAAAAAATACTATTTTTATAAAGCTTTGTACAGTTGGAAGAATTTCTGATGATTTCTTTGAATAATTTGTTTTTATTTTTGTAATTCCTTTTGAAATATTGTTTTGCAATCCCTGTGAAATGTTATGTTCTAGTAAATTGCAACATTTTTCCTTTTAATTCCCACCCTTATATAATAGCACACTGTCTTCAAAAATACTGGATCTAAATTCTGGAAAAGAAACGGTAAAAAAATGCTTTTTTGTCTCCCATTTCTAAAATGTTTTTGAAAACGAAAGCAACAGAAAAACAACCCTAAAATAAATCAGTGAAGACAAAAAATCCATTTAAATTAGAAACACACATTATTGATGGAAAAGTGTAGGCTAAATCTTGAAAGATGAAATGGTGTTTAGTTGATCAGCCAAGCATAATTTTTATCCAATGAAAATATGTCAAATGAGACGCAACACACTGTGTCCAAATGTCTCTCCAAATAAGCGAGATGCACAGAAGAGTTCTGCCACGGGCATGTAACTGTGTCAGATAAATAAGAGGCAAATTGTGAAGAGCTTTGTACAAAATTGTTATAACAACAACGTAATATATTGTTTATCTTCTGATAGTTGTGTATGGGTTATTTGCCAGTATTTTATCCTGGCAACAAGTGCACTCTGTCAAGAAGTATTCCACAACTGAGGCTCTCTCACTGTCAGCAGGAACATCAGTCGCACTTTAATGACAGATTATACATTTTAGGACTCTCAGAATAAAAAGAACAGGTTTTATTTTAACCTCTAATATGTGTATTTATTAAATTTGCCATTTGAGGCTAAAAAATGATACACAGGTTCAAAACAAGCCACTAAAATCAGTGACTGAGAATTTCATTTATCTGTAAGCGAGCTACAAAGTCTCAATATTAACACACTGAGGTGCTTATTCTATAAAATCTATTCACATTTGACATTTGCAGCAAATTGAACTTGGAGCTTCTGGAAAAAAAGAAATCACACTCACGATATAAGCTATAAACAAACACTCTAAATGATTTTTTATATCTTGTCTCAGTTTAATAGAGCAGGATCACATTTCACACATGAGCACTCATTTTGAAAGCACCCATTAGATTAAAGTAATTCCAAATGAGATAACACTTCATATTAAATGCACACTCTTAAGTATTAGTAAGATATTAGTAAATACATAACACTACCATAAAACATTAACAAAGAAACAGTAACCTAATAAATGTAACAGTATTACAGCAATTCTTGCACAAAGAATTCTGCCTCTTTGTATTAGTTGTGACTTCTTTGTAGCTTTAATTTAATCAGCACATCAAACAACAAATGCACATGTGCAGTTGTCATATTAAATATGTTACATATTATTAAATATAAAACTTAATTTGCAGTGCAAGGCAGCTGCTGCAGCTGTAGTGTAACACTAACAGAGGATACACATTACCTAGACTTAAAATGTTTATGTCCATGTGTCTTTTGTCCTGTCTCAGCAGATGACTGTCCCTCCCTGAGCCTAGCTGCCATTGTTGGAATTCTCTTTCTTTTATTGTAGGGTCTTTACCTTACAATGTAAAGTGCCTTGAGGCAACTGTTGTTGTGACTTGGCACTATATAAATAAACTCAACAGAACTGAATTGAACTGGATTGCATGCCAGAATTAACTGTGCTGGAAGCATCTTGCAGAACTCACACCATCCTCTTTTCATTGTTAGTATTTTTTAGTTTAGTTGGTGATCACATAAACACATTTAAATAACCCTACTATAGTAGTGTTTTTGATTAGTTGACCTAATTTTGTGTTGGACCCTGTTTATTAACTAAAAAAACAAACAAACTTGTAGCCATGTTGTCTGCTGAAGAGTTACTATCTCAACTAATATTGTACTTTAATACATCACTTTGAATGCTATTATGATTTGTATTTAATGTTTAGTTAATGGCACATATTCCTTATATAATAAATATAATAATGAAGTTATATATGAACTTATTGATCAAGAATAAAGCATTTACATCTGTATTTATAAATTACATGCCAACCTCTACTTAGAAATGTTTTATAAATGATTACTTAAATGTTTACTAATACCAAACTAATGCTTAACAGTGTGTAGTTGTTATAAAGTGTTGCCAGGAATAATATCAGTGTGAGAAAGACATTAAGGCACTTCATTTGGACCAGAACTCTTTTTATAAGCCATCATACTTGCATGCATACCATACAAATTTTTGTGGAAATCAATTTCCATTTCTGTTACACCAAAATTGGGCTTTTAGTAAGATAACTTGACAACTCATCCTGCATATTTTGACTCATGCTGGCCTCAGTTGTCTGATTAGCCACTGTGGGACTTCTTCAGAGCCTGAATATTGATTGTAGATCAGTTTAAAGAAGGTGACATTTAAACTCACCAGTACAGGACATGTCACATACCCTGAGTGGAGGAGGGGTGTGAAAGGGAAGTAAGTGATGGATCTAATTACCTGACTGATTTTTCCTGTATGAGCATAGGTTTAAAGATATACCTTGGATATGTGTGAGAGATAAATCCCAGTAGTAGCTGGACAAAGCTGGACTGAAAGACAGCACAGAGGCACTAATCATGGCAGCACAGGAGCAAGCTCTAAGGACAAGATCAATAGAGGCAGGGGTCTACCACACCAGGCAACACCCCAGGTGCAGGCTGTGTAAAGATGACCCTGAGACAATGTGGCACATAACAGCAGGGCGCAAGATGATAGCAGGCAGGGCATATATACATACATACACATATACATATATATACATATATACATACATACACACATACATACATATACACATACACATACATACATATACACATACACATACATACATATACACATACACATACATACATATACACATACACATACATACATATACACATACACATACATACATATACACATACACATATATACATATACATATATATACACACACATATATATACACACACATATAATATACACACACATATACATATACACACACATATATATATATATATATATGAGATTTGGTGCAATATAAAAAAATAAAAAATAAAGTACAATAAATAAATAAAATAATAATTTTTTTTTTTTTTTTTTTTTTTATTTTTTTTTTAAAATAAATT
>VUQG01024896.1:0-32102 GCA_015106755.1 Etia nguti | reverse complement strand
GGAATTATTTTTTTTTTTTGGGGTTTTTTTTCTTTTTTTTTTTTTTTTTTTTTTAGCAGGTGACAGAAGTAGAGCTGCAGGATTTTGTAACTCAGGAGCCCCAATCGGTTTCGGCTCACTGGTGCTCTGAATTGACTGGTTTCAGCCTGCGGAGCCCAATCAATAGTGCCACTCGCCACTGCTGCCGCTATTGCCGTGCCCCGCACCCTGCCCCTACATAGAGCACGCACACTGTAGATCTGTACCCCTGCACGGAGAGACACTCTTACCTGTTTCAGTCTGATCTGGATCAGATCTACAGCAGTTTCAACATCTGAAACAACTGTGAACAGGTTCTATACATTTTCAGCCCTTTTGTTACACCCTACTAAGGAAAGGTTAAACACTTAAAGTATTGATCATTTTACAAATGGAATAATTTGTTTTGGGATATAAAATAACAGAAATTGTTCATTTTCAGCTGCAAAATATTAAATTAATAAAACAAAGAATTAAAAAAAACAAACATGCAAATCCAGGTATTCAAGAGTGTATGACCATCATATATTTCATGTGTTTTCTGGTTTCTGTGGGTCATTCTCAAAATAGGCTGGAGCAAAGTAGACAATACCTGAAAGAAGGCATTCTTAGTTAGATTAGCAAAAAAAAAAATGCACAAATCTCATTAATTAGGTGAAATGCCTATGAATTTAGCTCCCTACGGCTACAAAAGAACTACAATTTGAATTTCATCTTAAATTCTAATTTGGCCAGTATTTAATGTGTGGTTATATGCTTCCCAGCCACTGCAGGGTCACCAATTGGAGTCTTTGAGCACTTTGGCTATTGCAATTTTGGCTTGTAAACCAGGATCAGATATGAAAAAAAACAAGTCACTACCATACAGCAACAACTTGTCAACCACAAGATAGCAGGGCTCTAAAGTATGCCCAGCTTTATCCGTATAAAATTAACATCATCTTGTATTTAGTAAGAGTTTAAACTAGCAAGAGAGTCCATAATCTCATCAGGAAAATGTCTACTGAGTATTATTATACAAATATTTAAGTGGAAGGGTCATTTTCTCTTATGCTACAGTACACTGAAGGCCGAAGCAAGAAAATTACTATGATCACATCCAATGAATTTGCAGTCTTGTTGCATCTGAAACAGCTGCTTCGAAGTTGAGGACCTGGTCTGCGACCGCTCACAGTCTGTTGCCGTATTCAGAAAGACTTGAGCATCAAGGTGATGAAGTCATCATTTCAGTGTGCTTGCAAAGCAAGAAGGTCCCAGATTCTAATCCACCAGCTGGGTGGAGCCATTCTATGTCTCCTTGTGTTTGCGTGGGTTCAGTCCAGGTACTCCGGCTTCCTCCCACAGTCCAAAGACATGCAGTTAGTGGCTTAATTGGTGATTCTAAATTGGCCGCAGGTGTGAATGTGAGTGTGAATGGTTGTCTGTCTCTCTGTGTTAGCCCTGTGACAGACTGGTGACCTGCCCAGGGTGTACATTGCCTCTCGGCCTGTGACAGCTGGAAGTCGAACCCCTGACCTAAAGTTCCAAACTCGGTGTAGTGTTACCCCACACACACACTCACTCACTCTTATACAACCTTACAAAGCCACTAGCATGGCTTTAGTCATTTAATAAATACCTCATATAAATCAAAAGTGTCATCAGCTCTTTTCCACACTCAAACTTACCCATACTTGAACAGCACAAGGCAGCATTGCTTCAAAGAAACTGCACTTCACAACAGGCAGGTTTCCCTTCCATTATCCTGCTCACATCTTATCGCCATCACAAATACGCACCTTTCATGTGCAAACTAACCCATTTGACCTGTTGTTGATATGCGGTACCCAAAGAACTGTAGCTTGGCATATCGAGCTCTGCTCCGGCAAAGCACGTCACCGCTGATTGGTCAGACAAAGCTGATAAATAACAGCAGCGAAAGCACGCTCAACTGCCACCAGCAGCTGTGTAAAGATAACACATCTGCCATATTCACGGCGGAAGAAACGTGCCCTTCAGGCCAATAATGGATACAGGTAGAGGGAGAAAAGAAACTACTGCTCTAATTCTCAGTCTTCAGTAGACAGAGAAAACTTTTCAAATCAGACCTCCGGAGAGTGACATTTTGACATTTTCATCTCCCTTTCCACAGTTTTCCCCTGAAGTCATTCTGGCACCACAATTTAGAACTGACTCTTCGACCTGGCTCTTAAGGGACTTCTCATTCTCTGCACATTTTCCACCTGTCACCCTTTTCTTGCCCC
The DNA here is from genome assembly GCA_015106755.1 of Etia nguti. Classification (NCBI taxonomy): domain Eukaryota; kingdom Metazoa; phylum Chordata; class Actinopteri; order Cichliformes; family Cichlidae; genus Etia; species Etia nguti. Next base: position 29,841 of record VUQG01024896.1, on the reverse strand, counting down.
TTGGTTCCAAAAATAAAGGAGGGGGGTGAAAAAAAAAGGGAAAAAAAAAATCTCCCTATCAGCCTTCCAATTCGAATCTGGTCAAATCATTGCTGGGTCTGGCATTGAACATTATTTCAAGGATTCTCCAGCCACCTGTCCTATTCCCTCCTCTTTTTCCCATTTTTAATTCTGCCCCCGAGTGAGGATTATGCGAAGCAAGGCATGCGTGTCAAAGGGAAATTTAGTGGGTAAAGACAGCCAAGATTGGCGGGATGAATTAAACAGATAACGGGAGGAGACGAAGTGGGGGAACCATGTAGAGCAAAACGCCTCACCGATGTTGGTCATTTCAGAGGGGCTCTTTTTTTTTTTCCCTTCTCCCCACAGGAGCGAGGAGGCAATATCTAAATTAATAAAGTGATGAAATGAGTTTGTGCCGTGGACTTTCTGCTGTTTGACTTTCCCATCTGGATTAGTGCAGGCTGAATGGACGCTCTGTTACTTTTGTTACAACTGCGCAATTCACTGTCGGAATTTGGCCCTATAGTGATAAGGCTCCCCTCCTCCTCCTCATTACCATCTCATTTCATATGCAGGGCCTCTGTTACCTGAGAGCCTGCTCACACACAAAACACGAACTATTACACGAGCTTCTGCCAACTATTACAATGAGCACGGAACATTTAAACACGGACTATTACAGAGGGCTCAACTAACTATTACGCCGAAGGAAGATTTCTTAAGAAAAAATAAAAAAAATGGTAGAGACCATTAGAAAAAGGCAGGCGTATAAACGTGGACGGGGACATGATGGGGCCTTTATCTCCGACTCTCTCAGTGTAGATTAATCAGCCCATCCTGAATAACCCTTTACCTTTTGTATATGTTTTGTATGCATCCAAAACATTTACTAAAACATGGAAATAATATAGAAAATCTTACATTTGATGAAATACGAGCCAGCACAGGAAGTGCTACTCCTCTGTTTGTTGAGTCCAGTTTTTCAAGCACAGAAAAAAAAAAAGTAAGACCTTAGCACAGTGACATTTTGCCACTTCTTACACTGTATTTGCGACACATTAAAAAACAAGTGAGGTAACCTTTACATTTTAACCCGACCTTTATGAAACAGACATGCTCCTTGTGGTGTGGAGCATTACTCACATATAAACTGTTTCCAACATACTTCAATACATAGAAATGAATCACACCCGGACATTTCTACCTTTAAAATTCAACTATCGGGTTTTATGTTTGATTCTTATAATGTTTCATCATCTTTTACAGCGAACCTGGACAGTACTTGCAGTGCTTCACTAGTTCAACCTTTTTCCATAATAGACTCAAATAATTTTTTACTGGAGAATTCTGCACACAATGCCCCATATGAGGAAAAAGTTTGCTTGAAATGTATTAACAATATAAAATAGAAATATGACATGCACATAAATATTCACACACCATGCCACGAGAAAATTCTCTGGTCTGATGAAACACAGATTAAACACTTTGACCTGAATGACAAGCGTCATGTCTGGTGGAAACCAGGCACTGCTTGTCATCTGGCCAACATCATCCTTACAGTAAAGCGTGGTGGTGGCAGCAATGTAGAAAGACATCCTTGATGATAACCTGCTCCAGAGTGCTCTGGATCTCAGACTGGGGTGAAGGTTCATCTTTCAACCGGACAACAACCCTAAACACGCAGCCAACATGACAAAGGAGTGACCTCAGGACCACTCTGTGAATGTCCTTCGGTGGCCCAGCCAGAGCCCAGACTTGAACCCGATTGAAAATCTCTGGAGAGATCTCAAAATGGTTGTGCACTGACACTCCCCCATCCAAGCTGATGAGAGTGTCTGCAAAGAAGAACGAGAGAAACTGCCAAAAAAAAAATATATATATATAGGTGAGCAGAGCTCGTAGCATCATATTTAGAAAGACTTGAGGCTCTAATTGCAGCCAAAGGTGCTGCAGCAAAGCACTGAACAAAGGTTATGGATACTAATGTACACTGTTTGATATTTTGAAAACATTTGCAAGAATTTCAACCAAATCTTTTCAGTTTGCCATTATGAGGTCTCGTGTGCAGAATTTTAAAGTGAAAATTAAATTAAATCCATGTTGGACTAAGGCTGTAACATGACAAAATGTTAAACAAGTGAAGTGCTGTAAATACTCTCTTTTCATGTACAGTATGTCCAGAGACGGTAAACTAGCTTTAGGAAGCTAAGAAATACAACATAAGGATCCGCTGACGTTCACTGACACAGTAAAAGCATTCCAGCCAGATTTTATGTTGCTAACCAATTTCATATTAAAGTCCCTCAACTCCACTTAAATGTGTGTGTTTTCCAGAGACATTAGAGTGAAAGAGACAGCACTCAGAGAACACTAATGTATGGGAGAGCTCTTGGAGCCCAAAGAGACAATTAACAACTGAACAGGGAAAAATGTGAGCGTGCATACAAACAGCAGAGATTCACGACCCTTTCAACTATGTGCTGGCAGATATATTTACTCATTATTGTTTTAAAGGTGTAGGTCAGAGCACTTACTGTTATGTTGTCTTACTGTATCCATAATGGAAAACTGAGTATGAGATGCTGATTCTATCCATACTCTGTTTTGAGAACAACTTTTTGAGTTTTGATATATTTTGACTTTTTTTCCCCCTCCAAATCAGATTTGACTAGTGATTCTATAAATAAAGTTTTTTGTTATTGTTGTTTATTTCCAGTGCCATTAAGCTCTAAAATTAAAAACATTCATTTAAATACTGGATTGAGTAACTATACAACTAAGTGCCCAGAGGCATTACCAAGATGGTTGCCAGGTTCTGTGACTTTCTACTTTTCATTTTGAATGTTTCACCTTTTCAAATTAATAACATATAACAATAATAAAAACACTGGTCTTAAACCAGTCCTCAATATCAATAATTTCCCTTCTGTACATACTGCTGAAAACTCTGGAAGCTAGTTCATCTCACTTCATTACCAACCAATCATTTGTACGAGACACACTTTGGTACCTCACAACCAAAACATTTTTTTAAGTGTTAAGAATCCTTCCAAACAGGAAATAAGAGCATAATAACTTGGAGTAATTGTCTAAATTAAAAGGAAAATTGAAACATCGACATGTAATACTGAGCACAAACACAAGGTGCCAATGTTGCACCGCAGTCAGTTTCAGTCCAGCCTTCCCTGCCTGCTCCCCGCCCTCCTCCCTGCATCAATACTATAGGTTACGCTGGGGTAAATACACAGGGCCCGGGAGAGTCCTGTTTCATTAGTGCAGCATAACAGCAATAGTTAAGGTTACAGTGGTTCTAATTACAATTAAATGGCATTCCTGACTCATCGGGGATTCAGTGAACAGCTGAGTCAGGGAAAGACAGCAGGAAGAGCCTGCCACAGTGGGAGCCATTTCAGAACCACAGTGTGATTCATAATGAATGACACACTTATGAAGCAAAGGATGAGAACCTATGCTGTATATGTGTAGAAACTGTGTTCTATAACTTGACTAGCCTTGTTATCATGTCACAAAACATACAAGACATATTTCCTCATATTAAATATAGTCGCTACTCCCTTCCCTTGCTCCCACCATACCACAGCCCCGGGGCTGGGTGGTTGCTGCCAATCTCAGCAGAGGATCCCCGAGGAGGTTTTAGAGCAAGGCTGTGCTCCAGTGAGTTATTGAACGCAAACTGACACTGAGAGCGAATGGGCTCTGAGGGGGCAAGTGGATATGTCGTCACTGGCTGCTGCTGTTTACCAATGAAGGAAAAAGGAGACAGGGAGCAAGAGAGCTCAGAGATTACATAACGCCACTTAAAGTATTAAATTAACTGCTGTAGCAATCTGAGTATAATTGAAAGGTTTAAATATCACAATAAGGGAAGGGACCATACAGAAGTAGGGGGGAGGAGAGGAAATTCTGTCACGCCTGTAAATTTATCCACTAACGAAGTGCAGGGTGGACGGACGGAAACATTTCGACTGAACCCGTCTGGCTTATAAATCAAGCCAGCAGCAGTTGTGAGTGGCCGAAGGGTCGTCAGTCAAAACGGCAGTCATACGCTGCCCGTCATACAGAGCAGGCTCCAGGTGAGCCGCGAAACGTGTCTAACTGCTACACAACGCGGCAAGCTGTGCGCCCAGCCGAGTGTGTGTGATGTGCAAATATAGAGTACGTGCATGCATAAATGTTTATGTTATCATGACTCGGAGTCTGTCTGTGTCCGTGCTTTGTGGAGAATATTAATGACCAGCGGGATGATGAATGGTGCAGAAAGTGTCATTTTCACTTTGGGACTCCTAACTCACTCAGGGTTAGATCCAGGCCCGCTGCCACAGCTGTCAGGCCCACACTGAGACACTCTACAGAACAACTTCCTTCATCTTCCTCTTTACATGCATCATGTATTCTAATTTACAGCAACAGAATGCACTGAAAATATGCTGGATTTATACAGCGCGCGCACATAAACTTGTTGGGACGGTCTCAGATGGAATTCTTCAGTTATATCCATGATAATAGATTAAAACAGCCACCAAAAAATAAAAAACACACCTAGTAATTAGAAACACTTACAAGACCTGAGATTGAGAGGAAAGAGATTTTCAAGCGGTGCTCCTCTGAGGACTGAGTTACACTAAACCCAGTAATGGTACATTAAAACGGAGCGTCTGCCAATCAATCAACATTCATTAAAAGGACCATCCCATTAGACAAGACCATTCCCCGCTGTTTCTGCTCTCTGAGCAAATATATTCCCAATGGCATAAATTAGTTTTATATCACACGTGTGCACGGCTGGCTGCAGAAAGACAGAAGTGTGTAAAACCACAGCAAAATTATTGCTTTTAAATGCAGCATTATTAGTGTAATTGTTTTGGTGGTACTTCTGTCTCATTCCAGCTGGAATCTCTGACCATTAAATGGCCATCTAGAGAGTCAGGGCAGTCTGACTGTCAACACAGTTTTCATCCATAATTACAGAGCGAGAGAAAGAGAGGAAATGAGAAAAAACAGACAACATGGACAAATGAGAGGACTGTAACCGAGGCAGAGTTTGTACATTCGGTCTTTCTCAAAGAAATGTTTGCTCAGCAAAAATTTTATGAATTAAGAGCAACCCACGCGTTGGATAAAAAGCTTATTGGACATAAACAGGTAAAATATGTCCCCTCTATTCAAATCAATTTCCTAGTCGAGTGTTTGGATTAGCTGGAAAACCAAAGCAAAAGGAATAACATGATTGATGGAATAACCTCAGAGGATTCATGGGTGCGTGAGCTACTAACCGCCAGGCTAAAAATGGATGCCAATCAAGTTCAAACTGAAGGAAGTCATAGACTGGGGGAAGTTAAGAGACTTGGATAAGAGCTCGAGGCATCATAGTGAATTCGTGTGGCTCAAGGATCAGGAACTCATCATGAAAAAATTGGGAACACTTCTTAAAAAAAAACAACAACAAAAAACACCACTCTGTACATAAATGAGGACTTTTATGAATGACTGAAGAAGGAAAGATTTGAACATTTACCTGTCTTGTTGTGTGTTGTTGGATGTGTCTTATGGTGTGTGTGTGAGCACACGGAGGACAAATTCCTATCAACCGTGTTGTTGTTGTTGGCTACAGTAAGTTTGAAGTTGAACTTGAAGCTGGAGCAAAGGGCAGTTATGCTATAAGCTGCTACGATTGGTTCTTTGTAAGAGAAACCTTGGTGGTTCATCTTAATGTAATGGTATTAAAATCAGGATGCCAATGGAATGAAACTATAAGCTATTAGACGTCTTTAAAACTAGCTAAGAAAAGTTTTAAAATTGCTCATCTGAATATTTGTAGCCTTCAAAATAAGGTGCAAGAATTAAGTGCTGTGCTATTTGGAAATGCTTTACATATTATTTACCTATAAATACACCAATAGTTGATATTGAGGTAGGATTACAGGGATATAGTATCTACAGAGAGGATAGGAATAAATATAGAGAAGGTATAGCATTTTATGTTCAAGTTCATATAGATTACTAGTCAAAATAAGAAGGGATCCAAGTGTATCAGGGCTGGAAGTATTGTGGTTTACAAGTCCATTTAGCTTATCAGAAACCTATTTTAGTGAGCTACTGCTCCACACCTCCAAGCTGTAATATACAACTGTAAGAAGCTGGCAAGTAAATTGTAAATAATAATCTCATAATGTGGCATTTTATTCATGACAGAACACAGAAAACGTACTATTTTAAGGAAAAAAAATATTGTCTGATTAGGAATCAGATGGCAGTAATGCATCTGACTGATTTTTTCAGTCTACTTTTGCTGTCTATGAAAAACAGGCTTTATATTCAAAGTCGAGATAATGCTCTGTTAAAGCAAGACCAAAGCCACGCCTCAGAAATGCATTTCACACTCCAATCTAGGTTTAAAGGTTTAAATTAAAAAAATAAGGCTTTTTTTTTTTTAAGTGGAAAGATGCAAATCATTCTCTGCTCACACTGGTGAAACAAAAACAGACTGTGTCGAGTGACCCCGACCCGTGGCTGGCTTTTGTGCTGAATGCAATTAATCCAGACGTACGCCGAGGCTTCTCCTAATCTCAATGACAGACCCTCTGCTTGATTTTTCATCAGGCGGTATTATCTATGCTCGCAAGGAAATGAGACGCATGCTGCGATGTCTGCAGCCCAAAATCCCAAGTAAGAAAGCTGACCCTTTACAACAAGTGTGCAAAAGCAAACGCCTACACGCGCACGCACAAACACACACACACCGCATTCTCAGGAGATGGTGCCGATTCATTTTGTAGGATGTAACAGAACTAATTTTGGGAGAGAGCCTCTGTTAATGAGCCGGTCTTTGATGTGTAAATCCTCCAGTCCCAGAGCAAAGCTGATACGGTCTGCCCACAATCCTGCTCAGGTGCAGTCCTGCTCCCTCCTGCATTACTTATCTTGTCCACCGAATAATGTAAGACCTCATACAGCTAATACATCTACATCTAAGACGGAGAAAACATACAAGTTTGTGAAACAAACAAAAAAAAAGAAAAGAAAAAAAAAGGGAAAAACAAGGAAAATTATGAAGTAATGCAAGAATGTCACTGGTGTGGTGACGCTGTCGTGAGCAGACTGGTGCTGAATATGTTGCGTCTTCGTACAGTTTCCCTCATTCCTACTTAGTCATCCATGGAAATCAAAGCACAGATGATGAAACAGCTTTTTTTAAACTGACTAAATATAAGTCTTTGGAGAAGAAATATATAAATGAAATCAGCCATAGAGTAATTGGATCGTTGCTGCAGTGTCATGTACCCAGTGAAATGAATGCCTATTAATCAGAGGATAATTGAACACATACCCCTGATAAATGGTGCTGCTCCACTTTGAGTCCCGTACAAATTAGGCCATTTTCAGGGATCCATTTCTTATCTGCCTTCACTCATCCTTATACAGGCTGTGGCCTAATACTGGCAGACAGAGCTGTGGTTGCAAGATTTCTTGGGAACAACTAAATAACCTTCCTTTTACCACTGATTTTACCATCCTGTTATTTACATTCTTCTCCCATATGCAGTCCGTTACATCTGCATCTGTTTAACATCTCCTTGCATCCTTTATTAATTATATCTGTACAAAGATATAACAGCAGAAATTTTGCACAGGAAATGAATATGTGATAAACATGTTCAAATGTACAATGGAAATTTAAAATCTTTGATGGTAACTTGTGGTTCTCCAAGGCTCAGTATTAGGCTAGTTTATTTTATGCTAAAACAATGTATTCCCCCAAAATTATTATTTTTGTACGATACAAATTAATTTTATTGGGGTATGAATCTAGAATTACTTTTGGATAACTGTGAAAAATTACAAGCGAGTTTGATTTTTAATAAGGCCAGAATTTAATTAAGATTCAACTAATTAACTCTAGTTAAAATAAATAAATAAATGAATAAATAATAATGTTATTTTTATAATGCTAATTTTCTATTCAGTTATGTTAATGAAAGCATGTCTAAAGTATAAAATTATGGTGGAAACAATTTATACCAAAGCAAATCTACCACAGTATAAAATCATGGACTTCTTTAATCACGCTTCAGTAAACACCAATCATCCACATCTAAACCAGGTGAAGAGAATAACACTGATCACCTCATACAGCTCAATGCTCTGCTGGGAAACTTTGGGTCCTGGCATTCACCTGGACAGGACGGGGCTCATAATCTAGATCCACTGATAAATACAATCCAAAAAGCAGGGGTATTTATCAAGCGCCAACCAAAGATGTAAGGTTCTAAAAGTCAGACAATTGGCAGCTTAAGAAAAAATAAATAATTATAATTTCTATGAGAAGTCTTCAAGAAGATTTCTCCAGGCGTCTTGAAGAATATTCAATGCTCTTATTTGGATGGTGGATGCCTTCTCAGTCAAGATGATCCCACACTCCTTCAACAACGTTGAGGTCGGGACTCTGGGGAGGCCAATCCATGACTGACAGTGTTTGTTGGCAATTGTGTGTTTTTCTATCCAGACATGCTTTTCTTGCATTGACATAAAGTTTGGGGTCATACTGAAAAATCAAGCTATTGCCAATCAGACTCTCTGCAGATGGTACTGCATAGTGGATCAAAATCTGAATGTACTTTTTACACTCATAATTCAATTTTGGCCGGATCTCCAACACCAATGGACGAAAAAAATCCCCAAACCATCACAGAGCCTCTGTTTTACAGATGGCTATAGACACTCACTGTTGTACCTCTCTCCTGACCTCCTCCTGACAATGGTTTGAACCGAAATTTTCAAATTTTGGAATCATCGCTCCATCAGACCTGTACTTACTGACTTTCAGTCCAGTTCTCGTGTAATTAGGCCTTTTCTCCTTGTTTCACTTCCTTAAGAATGGCTTCCTGACAGCCACTGAAACCATTTCTGATGAAGCTTCAGTGAACAATAGAACGATCAACTGAAGATCTAGTTGAATATCTCAGCTCCTGTGTCAGGTCTTTGCTGGATTTTCTTCTATTTCTTAAGTACACAACATTTAGGTTCTGCAGCTAGGTTTTTCTGGCCTGACATTTCATTTGTCCTCCCCTTGTCCAATTTCCTCATTATTTTAATGACGCACTGCACACCATGCCAAGATAAGCTGAGTTTTTGGCTAATAGCTCTTTGGGAATCACTGGTTGCAAGCAGACAAATTTAATGTTGTTCAAAAATGTTCGAAATGCAAAAAAATGATGTGTTTTGCAACGGGGTTGCTAATAACAAAGTGCTAGCACCACACTGGTTCACTCCTTGAGTTAGGAGCATTCATTTATGCTTGAATTGGTCCATCTGAAGTGCCTTTACAAACAAAAAAATATTTTTTAAATATATGTAATATTTCACTCTGACTGAAATGGTCGGATTTAAGGGTTGGACTGTAAGTGAGTGAAAAAGCAGCCAACATCTAAAGAAAATGAAACAATAATGTCTATCAGGTTTTGAGCATGAAATTCTGTTTGGTACATGGTGACAACAAATACACTAAAACTGCACTCCAGAGATTTGTTTATCCTGTAGCCATCCCAGCTTAATGTGGCTTGCTAAATTGTACATCTGATTAATTATAATCTCTTCAGCAGAGAAAAATCTTTTAATGCCCACACTCCATGCTCCATACTTGTAAACAAACACACTGTTAGTACTGCATACCTGGTACCAACAGTCCTGCTCTGAACTCTTGCTTGTCATTAATAACAACCAACCCCCCACTTAACACCTCGCGTATGATAATTAATGCATAATGAGATATATGCTGTGACACTGACTTGACATATATCTCGCTTGGAGGATTAAAGCAGTGCTATTCCACTGTCTGTCACTCAGATCCGACCACCACCCTCATCTGTTCCCTGCTCAAGTGAGTGCAAATCAGCTAATGAGTTTCTTTGGCCTCCAATTAATCACGCTAATGAGCCCCACCCATTAAAGATAATCAACTGTTCTTGCCATAAATGCCAGTAAGGGAAGAGTTTGACTCGCTTGCGCCTCTGCCTCCCTTCCGCTCATCCTAATCCTCTTTTTTCTTGATACAGTTCCCTTTTTTTCACCTCTTCCCTGCCTCTCGCTTTTTTATCTGCCTCCTCTCTGCCCCTCAGAGCTGTTATCATCCTTCTCGCTCCTTTTTCCACGCTCCTCTTTTCTCAATCTTCTTTCCCACTCTACATCCCTTCCCAGTTTTTGCTCCTTCGACATGTTTCCATCTTCTCTCTCTCTCCTTTGCATCTTTGCTTTTTTTTTTTTCCTTCTTCCAATTCTGTCCTCTGAAGCCTTCCACTACAAACTCACCAGTACTCCTTCCACTTGTCCTCTTCAAAAATGTCCTCTGGGATGGGATCAATCAGCACCAGGTCTGACACTTGCCTGAGGACAACAAGAGGACACACACACACAGTCTGATGAAGACAGACTCATTGACTACTCTTGTCCACTTTACCCTCCTGGTCTGGGAAGTAATGAGCGTGAGATGGATGGCGTCATCTCGTCTGTCTTCCTGGAGATTTGTCCCCACAGACAGATGACCACACGCGCACACCAGATCCCGAGGTAACATTTCCATTTGGAAAGGTGTCATCCACTCACCACTTCTTAATTTTCTCCCTTAACAGCAGCAACATTGTGCCTGATTGAATCCTAAATCTTTCATCCCTGGTATGGGCTACTTGTCACGTTAATCACCTCGTTGTCTCTGAAAAGGGTGAGTCATGTGAGATGATGGGAACGTATACTGAAATATATTTTAACATGTGAGGTTAAGAACTCCTAAATCTCTATCAACCAATTTTAAAATGAGCTTTCTTTAAATTTTGCTGAGGACATGAAGGACTCTTAAATAGTAACACATATTTTATTTTTTTCTTATCTTTAGCATGACATTTATACCACCAGCGCTGTACTTTACTTTAAGTCAGTTACTCACACAGTAGGCTGGTATGTCTGAATCCACAGTATACGGTCGTCTCTAACATATAGCATGGACATACACATTATCTCGTCATTTTGTCCCCCCGTGGTGGCTTCACTTCTTTTTGACTAACTAATGCAGCACCAAGAAGATTTTTTTTTAAATAAATAGTTAGGTAGTTGGTTTATTTTTTCACTCTGACAAAGTTGGGGGACTTGCAAGATACAGATTAAAAGTAGAGTCTGCACAGTTAAAACTGGAACAGCCAAAATACCTCACCTTTAATTCTAATAAAGTTAAACATTTTCCAAGTTTTTATTTTGTGTCCCAGGACAAAAAGCTACACAAGGTGTGATTTAACCAGCTCTTAAAAATCCCCAAAATAAGTCATTTAAATTTGGCCGATATCCCCCTCAAGGACATCTTCTGCCACGCGTCCAGACACTTTCCAAAGGAGTTGCTCCCTAGAAGCCCCTTTCTAACCATTTTCACTTTGTAGGCTACCCTGCAATTTCACCATGGACCTTAAATGGGGGCTTAAAGGTTCCTTTAGAATTGCATCAAATTTAATTTAAATTTGTCCAATTTCTCCAAATGTCACGCAAAAAGCAACAGTGGCTGATGATGAGAGCTGGTTCTCCAGCTACAACCCTGGAAAGGTTTGGCTGTATATATTCATTTCTGAAATGGTCCAAAACCATTCCAACCATCAGTAAACAACCATGGCAGAAAGTGTTTTACATCACATTTAAACTAACGATGCTAATGTTAAGACAGTTACCCACACATCTCCATAATCAGGTTTCCTTTAAAGCTTTTTAAGGGCCCAGTTCACCTTTAAATGAGGAAAGAGAGCAGTGCTAAAATCTTGTGAATTTATAAGCTCATATGCATTCTCAGTGCTGCTGTCACTATAGCCTGCTCAGTGCATTCAGGTCTGACTCTCTCCCACTGACGGAGGAGATGTGGAAATCGCTTTAGTTTGTGGCCAGATCAAGGTGAAATAAATTCTTCTGCCTGAATATTCCTTTCGACAAATAGCTTCCAAGCAGACCGATCAATAGTCCAACGTGACTTCAGTTCCCAGTTCAATTCATTTTGCTAAGTAAACTCGGCAGAAATTTAGTTGCAAACACAAAAACATATTCAGGTATTTTCTTCCACACCAATTGCGTGACTGCATGTATAAAATGTATTTCCTCAGCAGAGAATCTATGTTGTACTTACAGATGATTGAAACCAAAAAACAACAAACTAAATCTAAACAGTTTTTAAACAGACCGTCCTGCTAGTCCATAATGTAATACTGGCATCACTGTGTTTAATCTGACCAAACTGATGTAACTCTGAGAAAACACTGAGTGGAGTGGGGGGAGGATTAGACGCCATTTCTCATCCAAAATCCTCAGTTTCGGTCCTGCAGTACTTACACATCATGAATGTGGGTGTAGAATCTGCTGTTGAGTGCGCCAAGCTCAGAGCCCACCAGGATAAAGGGCCCGACTATCCCAGCAGCCCGCAGAAGCCGGTGCAGATCATCCACCATCCTGGAAGACAGCGACACTCGTGAGCTTCTGCACACAACCAGGAGACACCGCAAACTGGGCCACCATATCTGTTTAGCTAGGTGGCACTACAGTAAGTTTCCCGACATGACAGACGAATACCATGTCATTAATTTCTAATCTGCTTCTAACACCATTATAATAAGAGGCAAAAATAACCTCGATAAGAGAAAAGGCAAAAGGGTATCAGTTCTATCTTACAATAAAGAATGTAAACAGTTAAAAAAAAAATCAGATCAACAGTATCTTTAGTTTCCTGATGTCTAATTTTTCAGATCTGGCAACAAAATAAACTGCACTGCTGGAAAAACCCAAATGACAGCATAACGGAGGGGGACCGCTGGCTCGCTTCCACTGCAAAACACCGCAGGAAAAACAATCACCAGCAAACTTATATCATCAGGGGGAGCATCATCATTACATGAGGCGCAGCAACTCCTCTGCGAGAGCCATCTGCTCTTCCCGGGTTTGTTGTGCTAATAAATCAAACCCGAGGTGTCACACTGAAATGAAGAGATTTCACAAGACTCACAGGGTTAAGGTTAGGGAGTCATCACACCTCTTCAGATATTGAATCCCGGGAAATTGATTGCGTGCATCTCAAACAGGCAGCCGACCACTTCCCCCGGGCCGGACGCCAAGGTAAACTAGACTGCTGACCGTCGGCAAATCACGGCTGCTCATTCCTTAGGCAGATTTAAGGCTCGACAAACGCATTACGATGTCAGAGAGAGGATGATTAGAGCCCGATCCTGTGGCTGCATGACGCGGGGGAGGCCGGGAGTGTGTTCAGCAGGATGTGCACACATCAGTCTCTGGCTAGAACATTAATGAGAAGTCCCGAACAGCTACTTTATCAAAGTAATACTGATTCCCTGTGAATATTTACTCTGCTATGGCAAACGCAGAGAGTGAAATCTGCGATGTTATTGTACTACAGCGCAGCAGGCCGGGTTCTTTGCTTTGTGTCACATCAAAGAAGCAAGGTGTTTCTTTTTGGAAACAAAGAGTTAAATGTTCTGGAGAGTGGTGGCATAAACTATTGTCTAAAAAGGTCTCTTTTTCCAGCAGGTAAGACCATACCAAACCAAACAAAAACAAAAATTGCTTTATGAGGATTGTTCTCCCTCACTGCAAGAGACAAAAAAGGCCTGTTTTTGCTCAGTGGTTAAAATTAATGCCTGACATTGCTTGTTGCCAAGAAACTTTTAAAGGGTTTGCTCTCAGTTTTTAATATAGAAAAGTAAAATATTCCACATTTTCTGTCTTTCTGTTTTCTTTGATTTATTCAGTAGATAATCACGTGAAAAAGAAAGTGTACACAGGACAACTGTGCAGTCATCTGAAAAACTAAGTACACCCCATGATTCAATATCTTGCAGAGCACAGTTCCAAAGAAGTCGGATGAATGGTTATTATTACAGATGAAAAAGTTTATTAAAATTGAAGTTCAAATTGAGGTTCATAAGGTGATTTAACTGACTTTCAACATGGCACGGTTGTTGATGACAGCTTTTCGTCATAAAATGTTGACTGAGAGAGGAAGCTGCAGTGCCCACACAGACACGGGGAGAACATGGCAACGCCACACAGAAAGGCCCCAGGGAAGATTTAAAACCAGGAATGAGGTGACAGTGCTAACCGGTCCGTTGGGTAGAGACATAAAAACATACCAAAGTGAAAGCAATCGCTCTCCTTTCATCTCGGACAGTGTTCTGTCATAACGCTCCTTGCCACAGTCTGCTATTGTCGCTTTAAGCGCGCTTGCCTTGGATCCCATTGGAAATTGTAGCGTCTCTCTCCCATTAACAGCGGCTGGAGCTTGTCAAGCTGAGAGGCCAGCAGCTTTTTCTGGTTGTTTACCCATTGTGGGTAACATTCTGGTATAATGGGAAACTGATGGGAGGTTAGCGTGCTAGAAAAGCTGCCGCTGTCTCTGCTTTCATTCTGACTGAGATCAGTCATGAGACTCATCACATCGTCATAACAGGTAAGTTTTCACCTACTGAGCACCTTGGCCAACATGTGTGATGCAGAGCAGATGGAGAGTAGTGTGAAAAGATTTTAAATAACTCTTTTAGCATTTTAGCAAGGAGAGACGACATCAACCGTGGGTTTATAATACAACGGGCATTCAAAATCCCATATCACTTTTCCTTTTGCGCCGCTGAGAAACAGTGTCCTGACACCAATACAACCATTACATGAGGTCACCATAGAAACTGAAAAGGTGCCATTAAACCAGGTATGCTCCACACAGATGTTGGCTTCCTACAATCAGTATTAATCAGAAAATTTGGCCTACATTTATACAAATTGATTTTACAAATACAGCAACACCTGATAAATGAGACAGGAGGCCCCACAAGTGAAAAACAGCCCACTCATTCATTTAGAAAGAAAATTACAAAAATTTTAAAAAGAAAATCCTAACTGTGACAGTATTTTAAAGTTTAAATTAGTGCAAAGCAGCAGGCATTAACACACATTTTAATGTCACAAATATAGACTGCATATACAAGAATCTTGCAGCTACCATGAGGTCACTCACTGATTTGTAGACTATTGTTTTAAAGCCTTAAATTTGGCATTTTGGCTATTTTATCTTTTATTATTATTATTATTTATTTATTTATTTTTAAACAGATGTGATAAGTGAGGGCTGGCCCTAACTGAAAAAAGGGGGGGACAAACAAGCCACTAGGTAAACTATAAAGTATACCAAGCTTTATCATGCATTTTACTCCAAATGGGATAATAATCAACAAAATGAACATCATGCTATATTAAATATGACTTGAGACTAGAGGCTGAGACCTCAAACTGATCAGGAAAATGTTTAGTGATGTAATAATTCAAGTGAGAGGTGGGGGCACATTCTCATAAACTTCTATATTACTGGATGTGTTTCACAGCCAGAGGAGTTGTCTCTCCCACCGCCTACTACAAATAGTGCAGGTTTAGGGCATTTCCATAGTGGGTATGTCTGTCTTCTATATGCCGTCTATAGTTACAACCGCTCAGCTTTAACCGTCTCATAAAACAGCACGCTCACCGTCCAGTCGTTGACATGTCCCAAACCTTCTCTGTTCCCGTGGTTTCATTCTGCATCAGCCGCTTGCTGAAGCCCAGTCCCATTCTGTCGTATGTACAAACCTGAGCAGCGTGACAAACAAGGACAGCGAGAAGATTTTTTTTTTTTTTTCTCAGTCACACCAAGCTCACCTTACAGAACAGTCCAGACCCTCCTTATTATGTGTAAGCGCTTTAAAAATACATGATGGCTGAGTGGCCCTAAAAAGATCCAGATACAGGTGTAAACACTGCTCTGTATGTTTGTTTTTGTTGTTGTTGCTTATGCAGTCTTTTTTTTTAACTTTATATGTCAGGCCCTTCCCCAACATGGCTATGACTTCATCTGGGTCACATTTCAGACAAACAACATGGGGCAGGCTGTCAGCCTGGACTTTCTGCCGGCAAAAAGACGAGGCTGACAGAGGCTGGCAGAGATACTGCAAGGGCTGTCCCAGCACAACCCAAACAACAAAAACACAGCCGCATTTGTAGTAGCTGATTCTGGAGGAAGTTCACCACGGTGGTCAGAGGTAAAGCCAGTGTGACTGCTGACTCTAGACTGACCCTCAATGTACAGCATATGGCAAAAATGACTAATCTAGATATATTTAATTCAGATATTTAGAGATCTGAAATTCAGTCACATTAATAAAATGCTATAACATTTCATAGAATCATTCAGAAAGACACCCATTTAATTCTGTAACATAAGTGAGTCAAACCCCTACCTTTGTCAGCAATGCAACATTCTCTTGAACATGAAACCAAACATCTGAGGACATTCCAGTTGGTGCATCCAGTATGACTACAGGAAAACAGACTGGTTAGGCAGAGCTTAGCTAAAAAAAAACATAAGCGAGCCAGATACAGAACCATGTGCCAGAAAAAAACAAATAAATAAAAAATACAGGCAGCTTATTACCAACTGGTTTTCCTCGTCCTTTACACAAAAGATGCATCTTTTGACCCAAACCAACATCAACAATCTGGCCATCTGGATGTAAGACATGGGGAAAAAACAGAATCAAAGAATAGGCCTCGCTGAGTCGCTTCTCATTCAGCTTTGAGAACTTCATAACTGCTTAAATAACGAAATTAATAAATAATGAAATTCCATAAAATTAATGTTGGCAACAACGACTTTAAGGAAAGTGAACCTTTGGGCAAGAGCATCTGTCCTTCTCTCTGAAGGGAGGCGTAGTTGAGGAACGGAGGGACGAGGATGATCACAAACAAACACTTCCCAATGTTGACAAGCACAGAGCTGTAAGACACGCTGCCTTTGACTTCAGCTTGGCTGGGCCGTCTTTGATCCGGAACCTCATTTATGCAAAGAAGAAAATGTAACATAAATTCACACACTAACTGCACACTCACTTCTGCATTTCGATGTATAATTAAACACTGAAATGTTTCAAAAGTGTGGAGTTTGGATTTTATTAACCTCAGTCGTAGAGTCAGGCCTAACAGTGCTACTGCTTTGATCGTTTATTCATTCTTTTTATTTTATTTTTCTCTTCTTTTCTTTTTTTTAAGGATCGCTTGCCAATGATTCGTTTGAAAGTAAAATATTCATTAGATAACCCATAAGTAAGCCGTAAACAAACAAAGCGCTGGAAATAGTGCAGTTTTGTTTAAAGGTTTTGGCTCCTCTTCTCTTTGGACAAAATAATGGAAAGCTGACAGAAACTGGTTCATGCTCCAAACCATTGTAAGAGCAAATAAAAATAAATATCATTCTCCAGCAGACATCCACCTAACCGAAAACAAAGTGACATGTTAGCTTGTGGACTCAGTCAGCTAATGCTCGCTAACAGAACTGTCACCTGTAGCCACAAGCAGCTTGCTATCGTTACGTTACCTTATTATTAGCAACGGCCGGCTCATTGCCTGGTGCCGGAGCTTCAGGTCTCCTACGCATTCTGAATGAATGAACTTATTAACAAGTGTTGTAATATTCACACTGCACGCACAAATGTACTAAATGAATGAAATCATTACAGCATCAACCTGACTTCCTGGACGAGTCACAGCAGCCGACGAGGGACAAACCGTGCAGTGCACTAACACGGTATCCTTCGTTTCACTGCTCCCTGTGATGTGCGCTGCGATTTGTCAATGTTTGCCTTCCAATTTTTTATGCAAACTCAGTAAACTTATCATCAATAAATCCTATATTATTATTATTATTATTATTATTGCAGTTGTTATTAATTTGGCTAAGTGTGTATTATTTTATTTTGTTTCCTGTAGAGACACTTAAAATCTCTCTTTTTCTAACAGGATTGAATCAATACAACTACTGACCTAAGGGGGTCGCTGTTTCCCACAAACCCTCCCTGTATTGGCTCACACACTCCATTTAGGACAGG
The DNA here is from genome assembly GCA_015106755.1 of Etia nguti. Classification (NCBI taxonomy): domain Eukaryota; kingdom Metazoa; phylum Chordata; class Actinopteri; order Cichliformes; family Cichlidae; genus Etia; species Etia nguti. The sequence continues at coordinate 11,881 of VUQG01024896.1, read as the reverse complement.
AGAGTTAACATTAATAGGCCCATAATCACCATGTAATAAGACCTAAAAACGAAATCTTCATCTTGCAATGAAAAATGGCTCCAACGCAAACTGAAGGTCAATGACTGAACATATGGAAAACTTGGACTGCATCTTGATATATATCCCAAATAGATCAAGATAATTAGAAACTAGGGGGCTTTGATTGCGATCCCCTTGCTGCTCTTAGAACAGCTAATCAAGCCCTCATCATGCATAATAACGCGCTGATCGTTTGCAGGACAGCTGCTTCCATGACAAGTGATTCATGCAAATAGACGCTTTTAATGCGGGCTCTCCATGTGTGCCAGTTTGCGTCATTCTGGGACTGTCACATCCACACTGATGATATTCAGTACTATAATGCACTATAGCACACACCGTGAACTAGGCCTGCAGTTTGGCTGTGCTCCATGTGAGTAATCGCTTTGCACAGACACCAGAGAGAAAGCACACAATAATAAAGCTTTATGGTTTCAGGAAAGGATTCAAGCAGTCCATGACATCAGAGAATCGTCAGCAGAGAGGGAACATTAAATTCTGAGTGGTGAGTGTTTCCCTTTTATTCCCCACAGATAGAATACAGTCAGACCCCCCCACACACCCCACTCCCAAACCAGTTGTCATTAAACAGTACCTAGACAAAGGCAATCCTCAACAACAAACCCTGTTTAGATAGCAGGTGACTGGAGCCATGTAGGGAATTCATTGCGGTAATTAAAAAGTCCGGCTGGACTGAAGTGATGAATGTCAGGTATTGACACACTGTCAGGCAGGCTGCGCGTGTGTTTGTGTGCTGATTTTGTTCCAGTGTAGCCGGGGTTGATTAAAGCTAATGACGCAGGGCCTTCTCAGCGTCTTGCTCCTGTTCCAGCCTCGCATAATTAGGACGGAGAGAATAATGGTCTAATCACACAACTCTAGCTTCTCAACTACAGCTTCCTTCTGCAGCTTGTACAGCAGTCACCTGGCCCTTGGCTTCATCTGTGGTCCATCAAAACACCCGGGTCTGCATCCTCTGGGAAATCAAAGACAGCTCATTCCATCAAAGATTTAGACTTAATAACAGGATTCATCCAGTAATATATAATAAAACAATTTGATGATGTATGATGGCCTTGACTGCCAGACTGACTAAAGGCCAGTATTTCTGGTTTGTTTCGGTGGATTACTGGTGGAGGTCTCAGGACTTTACACATGACTGATTGCTGACAAAGCTCTAAATCAACCCCACAGATCATAGAAGTGATTGAACTCTGACATCATCAGATATGACCTGGAAGGCTTTCATATTTTGAGATGCATACTCTATAGTGTCTCTTTTTGTTGTAACATTCATGATAAAAAAAAAAAAAAAGAAAGAAAAATACTCCTAGAATGTCCTTCAAGTTCCTAACATAACCAACTTTATTATTAAAATCATCTTTGCTGTCACTCTTATCCCTAACTTGTTCACATAATATTCATATAGTTGATAGTTGTGATTATCCATCCATACAAACACTCCTGAACTGCTTGTTCAGCTGGGCTCACATGGGGCTTGGAGCCAACACCTGACATTGGGGTGAAAAGGTACAATTAGTAACAAGCAAAATGTATGGCTTATTAAAAGCTATTATAGTTTTTTTGGATTAACACGTAGTTTCTGTGTCCTTTAGCACAAACACAGTAAAATAAGAGTTTTGTCTATTGCTTTTGTACAATTTGTTACTCTAATCTGACATTGCTCACAAACTAAATCTGCCCTCGAGCTAAATATAACATCTTCATGCTCCCAGTGAGCAGAGATGAAAGGCCAGTCCTTCACTGCCAGGTCACCTCAACACCATCTTTTGCATCTGTGGCATTTCTGGAGGCAGGACCCATTTTTAAGCTGTTGCTACTTTCCCCAACCCATCTCTGACATTCAGCACAGTCTCACACAATCCCTTTCATCTGTAGTTAGAGGGTACCTTTCCAGCAACACAAACTGTATAAGGTGGGACAGCCACTGAAAAAGGAGAACAGACCATCTGAGTGCAAATAATAACCTATTATTTTGACATTTCTGGCATTTTTCTGCTCCCGTTCCTGCTGGCCACTTTTAGCATTTGTTTTCAGGCAATACTATCCACTTTTGCTCTGTGCTACAGAGTTTCTACATGTATATGCAATGGAATTGTAATGGAAATAGCATGGCAGGGGCACCAAAATCTATTTCCTGTTTGTCCTATCTGTTTTGTCACATAGCGCAGGTTAACTGAATAATGTTCCTCACTGGCTATTGGTATCACCAAAGGCCATCATCAAGTCCAGCAGAGGCATTCATATCTCACAGTATGTTAGCTTTCCACTGTTAAAGGCACCTGACTGTATGGTGGTGTGATGCTCTACTACAGCCAGAACCTCCAACAGGAAACAGCTTGCTTGTATGTCATGTGAAATTGCAGCATTGCTCAGTAGCTCTGGCTGTGAGTGTACGTACTTCGAAAAACAAAAATGCGTCAAAGACTTTTTGTGGAGACTAAACATCAGAGGGTTTTTTTGGTGGGGGTAGTTATGGTTTCCTTGAGGTGCTCACTGTGACTGAGCAAACTGTCTTTCGTAAGTGTTTCAGCTGATCACGTGTTCAGTCTGCTAGCAGCTAGGAACTGTAGCTGTCCAATGTAGTAGAGAATAAAGGCTAATCTTTCTCTCCGAAATGTGATAATAAGAAGAAAAAAAAACTACAATAAAGTGAGAACACTTAAAGTAAATACTTTGCTGAAATATGATAATGATAGCGTTTCACTTGTCAAAGATTAGCATGCTGGGTTTAGCATTTACCTTAAGCAGCCTCAAGAGTTGAAAGCATGATTCAAAGTCTTTTACACTTGTTGAATTAGGTAATGAGTAGAATAATGAGTGAAATGGAAATATTTGTGTTGTTTTGCTTTTTTTTCTCTGTACATTTATCCAACCCTATATAGCCAAGGTGAATACATCATACAGGATGATACAACATAGTAAATGGTTCAGTAGTGCCAAGAAAGACTAGTCATTTTTCAGATTTGTCCTTCAGATAAAAACTCTAATCTGCTAAATGTAAATTGCAATGCAGCTTCACTACAAAATCAATACCCAAGTAGCAGCACTTGATATGATTTCAAAATATGATGTTGCATATTATTACCTGTAGTAATGCTTATGTGAATGTGCATTCAGATACCTTCCACTTTTTATTAACCATATCAGTCTATAGGTTCCACCCACGGAACCTGAGATCATGTGGAATTTTTTAAAAACTACTTTTACATTTTAGCTACGATTGTATGCAATATCTCCTAAGCAATTTACTCAGACTTACACGGATGAGAAATTCATATTTACTGCTACCCAGTAAGTCTCAAAGCAAATTAATTTGTGCACCAGCATTTACATTTTTATGATTGGTGTGAGAAAAGACACGCATACACACACCCTAAATGTTATTGCTGCAATAAAGTGCCTCTTTAACTAATTTCTGATTAATGGATTTGTTGTTCCATGTGGCGCCCATTGTGTAAGCTTATGTAATTTCTAATTTTTTAGTGCGTCCCTTTTGTGTTCTGTAAATGATCCAGAGTGAAAAGCAGCCTATACACAAGCCTTTCCTTTAACTAAACAAGCTGTTTCTCAGGAAATATACTGTCTCCTTTATTTATTTATGAATGAGCTCTGGGGTGTTCAGGAGGGTAGGCATCACAGGCATCTGTCATCAGCCCTCAGTCTTCAAACTCCATGTGGTGCTCATCGATTTTAGCTTCTCACTGCTGAAGAGCCCTATCAATCAATACAGTAACAAGTCTTCATTTATACTTGAGAAATGCTGTTTCCAGCTCAGTGGGCAGAACTTCTGGTGTTGTCAATGTAGCCGTAAATTTAAAATTCAGAATTTAAAATTTTGGCTTTGGGCCTTATCTCTCCAACATGGCTGCACATCATCTGGTCATGGCACAACGAAACATATGCGTGTGAAGCCTTCACACGCATGTGAACTTCAGTGACATCCCAATGTGTTTAATATGATGTCGGCCAAGCCTTTGCAGCTATAACAGCTTCCAGTCTGTGTGTCAAATTGAATTTTTGACACTGATGTAGGATGAGAACACCTGGCTCGTCTCTGCTGTAATTCATCCCAAAGGTATTTTTTTGGGTTGAGGTCAGGACTCTGTGCAGGCCAGTCAAGTTCTTCCAACACAAACTCGTTCATCTATGCCTTTATGTACCTTGCTTTGTGCCTGGTGCGCAAACATGTTGGAACAGAAAGGGGCCAACCCCAAATTATTCCCACAAAGTTAGTAGTATGACATTGTCTGGAAATGGTCCACACACCTCACCATGTGCTGACTCTGCTCTGTGATTTGTGGCTAAGTTGCTGTCGTTCCAAGTCGCTTCCACTTTGTTACAATATAGTTAACAGTTGACCGTTGAATATCTAGTAGCTTGGAAATTTCATGACTATACTTCTTTCGCAAAGTTTGTAGAATTCAATGATTTGGATGTGTGACTGAATACTTTTGGCAATATAGTGTATATTATAGTTTAAATGATAAATGAAGCACAAGTGTGGAAAGCAAATGGATGCATTTTTTTAGTTGTTTACGTGGATTCTTTCCTGCAACATAGGGTTGCATCCCTGAAACCAGTTTGACGTCTACAATTAATATATTGTGTTTTGCCTCTTCTAATAAGTGAAAACTTGATCCTGGTGGTATTAACCTACTACAGTCAAGTACATTAGATAAGGGCATAAAAACAGGCCTATTTTATCTATGACATGGACAGGCACACATCAGTGCAGCTTTATGTAATGTATCCTAGTAATATGAGGTTCACTGACCTATTTTGCCGGTGAATCTTCATCCATATTTGCTCTTATAGCATATACATGTAGCATTCTGATGGGATACATTTTTGTATCGAAGGAGCTCCTTTTGGTGTGCAGTGCTTTTCTCTTGAGATTGATATTGTTCAAGAATTTAGGTATAAGTTAGGTAAGTCGTCACCTCTTGTGTATCCAGTAATAACATAATATATACACTACTATACACAGCAGCTAACTTTAACCTATTTGTGGACTGTGATTAATTTAAATGTTATTTATTTTGATGAAAACTGCAAATGTACTTAATTGTTAGTCTGTTCACAAAGATAAAAATAATTAAGAACATTTTAAAGCACTGTTCTGCCTATATTATAGAAGTTCTAGTACTTTCAAGCATTTCTTTTACCCCCTTTTGTTTTTCCTTTTTTGTACCCTTTGTCTCACTTTTTACCGTTCCACCAGTGTACTTCTTCCTTTAAGCTTATGTGACAGGTTTAGTTACTAGTTTCTTTACAAGTTAAGATTCTGAAACACCTGCTGAGTTTATGCATGCTGATACATTTCCAAATCTAAATTACTGCTAGTGGTTATGCCACACTTTTTATAGCATACTTTTATACATTTTTATTTTTACTCAAGTAAATAAAGTTTTATCTATATGTCTAATGGTTATTTTGTATGCAAAAGTAGACGGGGTAAATGACTTCTGCTTTTGATAACTTGTTATTATTATTGGTAGTAGTACTATTAGTATTATTATCATGGGATCATTAGCTGGAGCCAGAACAAACACTAATAGAGTTCCACAGTCTTAAACCCGTTTAAGCTCAGTGGGTCTGTTTTTGCTCACTAGAATCGTGTATTTCTTCCTTATCTGCAGCCACTGTGTCATTTTTATTCCTGCAGTGTATTTGAGGATGACAGCTCTCCCCCTTCCCCCTTCCCCCTCCGCTTTCTCCGCTCTGCCGGGACGTCTGCCCGGTTTGGTTTGCTCCGCTCCTCCCCTCTCCTACGTCTCACCGATGGTAGTTTCTATTGGGAGAAGGTCAAATGACTCCGCATGTCTGCCTCTGTGTACATTCCTGCCGTGGCGCACGCCTGAAGAAGAAATACTTGTAACAGTATCGCGAGTGTGTTTTCGAGCATCCGAAAGGCGGCATCGCGCAATGTCCCTCTGAAAGTAAGTACCGATGCGCAGCGACGTGTTTGTTCTCTCTCAAACGGTTAGCCCGGCTTCTTCTTTCTTTCTTTTGTCACATGTGGTCGGATAAGTCGTTTCCTTATAAAGCTTTAATGTTTGCAAAAGTGTAGTGTTTCTGTGCGGATGCTACAGCTCAGGAACCCGGATGGTTTAAAAATAGTTCCTTGGGGATGCTTGGGAGTCTTGTGATGCTTTCAGTGGTGCAGGTGAAATTCAGGTGAAGGGAGGCTCTTATTCCCACTAAACAAATAACCAGAGCTGCTTGTTCTTCATGCGCCTCAGCGGTACTTATATTAAGATCAGTTTTACCTTTGGCGCTCCTGCTGCATTTTCGCTATCCTGGAGTACATTATGGGAGCTTGATGAACGAATACAGCTCTGAGCAGCAGTAATAAGCCGCATTTAGTTCTAAATAATGCAGAGGTAAAGGGAAGGTAAACAGTAATCAAAAGAAAATGGGAAATCAGACTATTCATGAGCATGAAAGTGTATTTCAACCATGTTTACATTATTTTCTTAACAGTAAATGTTATCTGAGGTCAGTGCTAATGTGGGAGCACGGAAAGTTCACTCCTCAGCAACTAGAAAGCTCTTAGGAAGGTAGACTTAATGAAGTGAGTCATCTGAGTGTGGCCAAAACTCCCCTCCCATCCTCATCTTCCCCTGCAGAGTAGTATGTAGCTAACTAAGCCTATTACACCATTGCATAATGCAATAAGGTATTCCCATAAGGTGCAGAATGAGCTGCCTCTGGGAGTCAAGTGGTGGAAGCCTGTGTATTGTCCTTTTAATCACTTATTATACATGCTGGTAAAACATACAAGTGAGAAGGTAGTCAGGAGCTGACTAAAAGGATCACTGTCCACAGACACGCTGGCTTCACTGATGCGAAAGGTGGCTTGCTCAAGGCCAGCGGGACGTTCGAAGTCAAATCAGAGTGAAAACGGGGAGAGGAGTTGTCAAGTAATGTGTCTGATTTTTGTGACGACTGCTCATCTTGTTTCACTTGCTCACATGGTCCGTCATGCTGCTCAGTCAAACTGTTTTTTAGCAATGCTGCCATACATCCATGTAAAAAACCAAATCTTTAGAAAGAGCTACAAAAAGCATTTTTGTAAAGAATCATCTTTGGGTTGGGAAAAGTTAAAAAGAATACTAGTGCGTTTCCTGTACGCTAATGCAAAAATCTTGTAATTGCATGTTTTGTTAATATCCAGTAAAAAATAAGAAAACACATTTTGGTAATGTGGCATTTTGTTTAAAAAGTAACTTGGATTATTTAATTATTCATTACTACTGCCATTTATAAATAAAAAATACTTTAGGCATAATTCAGACCTATCAAACCAATTGTCTCTCTTTTTGTCATATATCCTCGTAAACTACAACGGTATATTTAGACTGTGTGTTAAACATAATAAACTCAAAGACAAAGATATTTGAAAAGCCGTAATGTTTTTTTTAAAATATATAGTTGTTTTTTTTCCATGTCATAGACTAAAGAATGAATTGTTTAGAAAAAATATTTGTCAGTTGATTTCTTTGTTGTAGTAACTGAGTGTCTGGCTCTGCTACCAACATTTTAGACATGTCAAGACTAGGGCTTCCAAAAACTTGGTACTGAGATAGGCCAACAATGGACAGTAAAAATCGGATTAGGTACTACTTTGCAACATTTTCAGTGCCAGCAGTTCTGTCTTTGCCTCCTCCAGCTGACACACAACTTCACACAGCACTGCTGCAGACAGACAGACACACAGCCCCCCCTTTAGTGGCAGCATGAACTGTAGTCGGTGTTCACAACCACTGAACAACATTTTATGAGGGTTTTCAAGGAGCCAGTAAAGCTCCCCTTTCAACAACGTTGCAGTATTAAACAATTAACATACACATGAACCTGTTAAACTATTAGCAATTACCCAATAGCAAGATTAACCATCTGTTTAGTTATCATTAAGATAGTGGCTAACAGCCACAGCTGATAATAAAACAGTAATGTGAATGTTGGAGCTAAACAGCAAATGTTGAGTTCTTCCTGTCTGTAACACTAATAGAGAGTGCTAATTTAACAAGTTAACACAACCAAACTGTGGATGTTAGGCAAATGTGTTAACCACTACACCATGAAGTGCCCTTACTGATGGACTTGGAGTAAAATGTTGCAAAGCCAACAGCAGCACAGCACTCTCAATATGTAAATTGCTATGTAAATGTGTACATTTTCATATATTTTTAACTAATACAATATGTTTGTCATATTGTATAGCAATGTGTTTCACAAATTAGTTTTCAGCTTGCTGTGTAGATGCTGTTTCCCTTTATATCACCATGTGCTCAGCTTTAATGCTACTTTCCTAAATGTTCTTAGAATATTATAAACAATGGAGTCAGCTGGATAAAATATTTAATGACTCTATTTCTAAAATACATCCAAGTTTCTTTTTCTGTATCGTACTTAATAGTATGTCAACCAATAGAGGGCTTGAATTTTACTGTTAAAATATTCATTTCCCTCTCCTACTTAGCAGCTGTACGTTTGGGGTAACTGATGAAATAAAAACTTGTTTAGAATCTGCCATGTTTATGACCATAGAACTGATGCTACAGTAGAAAAAATGGTAGTGACACACACACACAGACACACGCACATGCACACACACCTTCAGTGATGACTCTCATGATGAAATTATGCACGGTCCTGCTGGCTTTGATTAATCCTTTACCCTGCAAACATCAGTGAGTTCTTGCCGTTACCAATTGATTACTGCATTGAGATTCACGTTGATGAAACTGAGCTGTATTCACTTAGCGGAATTGATTTCGTACATGCTGTTTTAAAAAGAAACAAATTCAATTAGTTGGCTCCTAATAAAAATATATCCTTATCTGTATTTCAAGTACATCAAACTGCGCTTTTATGTTTTCTGATCTTTTATTTATTTTTTTCTCCGCTCTGATAAGCTGAAGCTGTGAGGGACGAGGCTTAATGTTTATCGAGATGGCCACGACAAAAATCCGTATCTCTCGACTGTGTGAGGCTCTGCAACAACTGCAGCTATCTCCTCTATCTCTGCACGCTTGTTAATGCACACAGCTCTCTCAGGTAGAATTGAGAACTCCTGCACTACCCTTAGAATACAGGCAAAAAGTAAATTGCTAACATCAGATCAGACAGTGTTTCTTGAAAGCACTCTTTGGGAAGACTTATTTAAAGTGCTGCTAGTAGACCTTTAAATAAGCCCTTATATGTAGCACAGACTGCTTTTACCCTGAGGGCATGCTGTGATGTAAAGGTCAAGGTGTAGGCGATAACCCCGTGAGGTTTCATGCACATATAAGTGGGATTCTGTGGTTTCTAAGCACTGCAGTTCAATGTAAAGTTCCTCCTGAGTCTTTATTATCCCTGATTTATCATCATATAGACCCTTTTGCTGCCTACGTCATCAAAAGTATGCACATGCATTTTGGCAACAGAGGTGAAGCGCCCTTCCATTAATTCAGATGAGGACAACGAGACGACACAGTTGTAAAGCTGGATTTAGAAGTGTTATCATCATAAAAATGTTGGGTTGTTGCGTGTTTGGCTGTCAAAATCGCTCCTTTACAAACAGCAGATTGAAGTTGTACAGAGTTACGACAGGATCACAGCTGTTTCAAATCTGAGGCGTCTGTGGTTGCAAGCCATCAAACGTATTGACGAAAGTTGGACTGAGGACACGATCAGAAATGCTCGCATTTGTAGCGCCAATTTACATAAGGTAAGTTATTTATCTACTCTGGTTACGCTATAATTCTTGGCTAAATAGATAATAATATCTAAAGTAAGGTGCAATAGCAGGTTTGCTTTTTGGGTATTAATCAGTGTAGTGTGACTGTCTGTTTACAGCTGTGGTGTCACTGGATAGTCTGGATTTTGTCCTCTGCTTAAGTATACAAAGAAAAGTCAAAACCCCCAAACAAAGATGGAAAATAATAGTAATTAGACCTTTCCATCCCTAATAAACTGAATCTAAGTTTTTCTTGCTTTTTATGATATTCAGTGTGCAGTTTTTGTAATAAGGCTCTTGATTAGTATAACTCCTCAGTAATTTAGCTGTTTGTTGTTGTTTGTTAATTTGTTTCGATCATGTAAACAAACTTTTTTATGTTAAGGTACCATAGGAAAAAGGAAAGGGATGAAATGGTTTACAGCCTGCTCCCTCTGAGACTCCAGGTCAAGTCAGCAGCTTGGATTAATGTCCTGGTAAGGATATATATATATATATATATATATTTTTTTTTAAATCAACCAATTTGTTGTGAGCTTGCGCCTGCATATCCTAACTTTTCACATTTCTGTATTAAAGCTGAAGAGGATATCCCAGTCCCAGGGAGAGAGTATGATGATCTAAACCTGAGATACACTCAGCTTCAGAATGACTGTGTCAACCTGCAGCAGGAATGTAAAAATCTTCAGGCTGAAAATGAGAATCTTAAAGAGGAGCTGAAAAACTCTACGTCTTCCTATGCCACTATTAAATGCAAAAAGGGGCAAATGATTTTTTTCACAGGACTTACCTCCTTTATCTTTGAATATAACAGAAAATAGCAGACAGTGTAGAAATAATTTGCCAAAATCTCTTTCTGCAGGATCACCTTATTGGTTGTGCTAATGAAATGAAGACTGGGTTTAAATAACACTGATTTAACCTACAGAATTAAGGTATTAAAAACCACCATATCGAATGTATTGTTGCATTCACAATATTGTTGTCTTGCTGTTTCCTCCCTGGTTTCACCCTAGAGAGCAGATGGGACATTTAACTTGGTTTTGTTGTACTGCATTATATCCATAAGTTAATTTTTTGCTGTTTTTATCCGTTGTGGTCACATGGTGAAATTTAGTACTTGTGATCCGACCAGCCCTATGGGTGTCCCAGTCGTGTTATCTTGACTGGTGCCTTGTTACCCATTCTAGTATTTCAGACTGATGATGCTGCATTTAAGTTTGTGAAATGTTTCTTCAGTTTTCACCTTTATTTCCTGTGGTGAGAGTTCCCTGAGTGTAGAGTTAAATAAAGCAGTCAAGGGCCCCGGGAAGCCTGGTTGTTCCTCCTTATCAGTGTCCGAGGACGTTGTTTCTGTGTCACTGTTCCCTAGACTTGTCAGCACTGCAGCATCTAGGTCCACAACCTTAAGTTCCCGGATGTCATCATTGGTCAACTCTGATGACAGGGTAATAAGGATACATAATTATTATGCTGAGTATTTAAAAAAATATATATTTTATGAATCTTGATTATTTATTTTGTTCAAAACTTATGAAGCAGGGTATTAAAACATGAATGGTACACAACGCTGAGTAGCCAATCTAAGGAATCCAAGTTACGGAATATATAATGTGAAGGCAAAGGTCAAACTGGAAAAAAAAAAATACTGTGTCTATAGGTCTTTATGATTTTTTTTTTAAATAATAAAATAAACTGCCATTGAGGGAAGTCTTTATTCTTCAGGCTTGGGTCCTCTACTAGAGGCCTGGGAACTTGAGGGTCCTGCGCAGTATCTTAGCTGTTCCTAGGACTGCGCTCTTCTGGACAGAGATCTTGGATGTTGTTCCTGGGATCTGCTAGAGCCACTCACCTAGCTTGGGGGTCGCTGCACCACGTGCTCCGATTACCACTGGGACCACTGTTACCTTCACCTTCCACATCTTCCCGAGTTCTTCTCTCAGCCCTTGGCAATTCTTGAGCTTCTCGTGTTCCTTCTTCCAGATGTTGCTGTCACTCGGTATAGCTACATCTATCACTACGGCCGTCTCTCTGCTTGTCCACCACTACTATTACTGTATTTCCATGTAT
>VUQG01024894.1:12285-24799 GCA_015106755.1 Etia nguti | reverse complement strand
GAAACAAATATTTTTTCTTGCAACACAATTTTTAATTGTCAGCCATAATTTAAGATTTGTAATGACTATTTCCCCAAGGGGTCGCCACAGTGGATGGAGCCACATTTTGGACGTGGCACAGATTTTACGGCAGGGCCTGGGACCGACACTAGCTTGTGACCCCTGAAGCTGGTTTTGTGTCTCCTTCCTGTCTGAAACCAGAGACCTTTTATGCACAAGGCAAATATGTTAATCGCAACAACACGGTGTCACTATCTTAAGATTTCTATTGATAATGATTCCAAAAGAAAGACATCTGCTAGTTGGTTGGTCCGGTCAGCCTGATAATGTTCAGACTCTGATTCACAAGTATCCTTCTCAAGTGCGTTTTACACAGCAGTCACGTAATAAAAAAACCCCTTTGCACATCTTTTGATAGGTGAACAGCTGAACATGCATAACAAGGTAAGGTGAGGAACCTATCTAAACACGGGGTACTCCAGCAGGTCTCTGCTGTGCTATCATTGATTCTCTAATGAGACTTTGGTGGAGATATCGGTGTAAATCTGCACCGCCTTGCTGCTCAGTCCAGCCTGACCTCACTTCATTCTCAGTTAAATTAAAGAAATGTTTTTCTTCATAACTGCGGATATGGATAAAAAACAAACAAACAAAAAAAACCCACACTAATTATGGAAACATCCTCATCTAGGGCATGATTGCATGACCTTGTGCTAATGAATATATATGAAAAGACTATGGCTGCTGCAGCTCACACCATCTGATGAGTGAGGATCAAAACACTGATCCCTTTGACATTTGAAAGCATGACCCCTGACTTCAGCTACAGAAACTTTCAGAGTAATCTACCATCAAATACATTGTTAGAAATAACTACTGGATGTCAAATATTAGCACACAGAACTTTATATTTTAAATTCACATGAAACAATATTACAGAGAAAAAATTTAAAAAATCCTCAATCATATTTACCCATTAGTTTAGTCTTTTCTTTCTGAATTACATATACTTATGCATTCATTCAAAAATCGACCGACATTGCTGTCAAAACCGCTGCACCAAATCAAAATCCAATACATTCACATCGGCACTTCAAACAAAACTGAGATTTTATGATGTCACCTAGGCACCCTGGTCAATTAAACACCTCCCACTACAGTTGGCATCACTCAAAAGGCTCATTAACCCTTCTGACCAACCACCAGTCACAATCAGAAAAACATCCTGTCACATTGGCCAATCCCTACACGGGCAACGCAGGTCAACACCCACACAAGTGACAGGAAATTGAATTGCTAGAGAAAATGTGCTCTGTCTGAGCACTTGAAAGACATTTGTTTATTCACAGCTGGTTGCGCAGCCAGGCAGACTTTATTGGCTTAAAAATAAGAAGCAAAGGTGATGCCTAATACAATTTTACAAAGTGCAAATCACTCCCTTTTTTGTATATCACTGATGTATGTGAGAAATGTGAGGTAAATATTCATAGATTCCTTACAGTAAGCCAAAGTGTGGTTAAATAAATCGACTCTCACCAATGAGAACAGAACGCACAGTGTACATCAACTGCAGGTTTTCCAGAATATACATCCCAAATACATCACACTTGGATCTTTAAATCAATGTGCTGTTTACTTTGTGTATGACCACGCCTTATAAAACGAAATGGGAGCAGTGATACATCGCTGAAGCGTCTTTGTGTGCTTGTTTCTTAGACCACTAGTCTTAATCTACCGAGTTGATCTCCCGGTTCCCGGGGGATTATAAAATGTCGGCAAACCTCTAAATATTTGAGGCAATCAACAACTCAACATGCATTTGGCGTTAGAATGCAAGAATGTGAAAACACACAAACGAACGGATAAAAAGGAGTGAAATATGAAGAGAAATAAGGGGATCGGAGCTGTGCCCATTTCGGGGGTGTAAAATATGGAGAAGTGTGGATCATTGGGGGAGCTGCTCTGCCTGGGGGAACAGATGAAGGGAGGACATTCTGCCAAGATCTCTCCACTGAAGGGGGAGCTGAGGGACTGGAGCTCTATGGGAGAAAAGAGTGTGCGCCTCGCATGCTGCTCTCCTCAATCTCGGTCTCACACGCCTGCATTGACACATCCCAGGCTCTCTGCAGCAGAGGGAAATTGCTGCTGACAGGGCCTTGCAAACTTTCACAGCCATTTAGAAAGACTTACTCCCACACTTTTGTCACAGGCATTTATTGCACAAGATACATGATATGAAAAATTAACATTTTTCAAACTTGGCATCCTTTTTTTGAACCAAGTTAGGCTTAAAAACCATTCATAATTTTTCAGCCTTACGATCGGCCCCAGTGCAGATGTAAACACTACACATGCCAAGTGAGACCCCGAGATTATGAAAATGCACAATTTTCAAGAAAAAAAAAATAAAAAATTAAACAGCCACGCGCTACTTCATAAATTTGTACCCTATGAGTTTCTAATCCAATAACAAACACGGCCTGTGTCACCATCACCAAAACACAAGTCTTGTTTTTTCTTAAAGCAGCACAGTTTTTTGGAGTCTTAGCGCACCTGTATGTCCACAACCAACCAGTGCCTCCAGTAAGCAGATGTTGGCTCGCTGCGGTTTGGAGCGTCAGGATCAACCATCACCAGGACGTACGTCTTTTTCTGCAAACAGAAGGAGATTCATATATTATTGATTTATTTAACACAGACAAAGTGTTTACTGCAGTGCCACGCACACTGTGATTGGCCCAGAGGCGCTTTGAGCAACAGCAGTACCTGATCCCTTCTGCTTTCTAAACAGGCATGTGCCGTTTGCACATTACGTCGCCCAAGGCTTGACAACTGCTGTTGGTTTAGATACTCAAAAATACACACTTTACTTTCTAAGCTTTACGTTACCCTATTTAGCGCTGTGTGAATTCTTATTCTATTCATAGAATGTATGCAGACAGCGAACAAAGCCAGAAGGGTGGGTTTTCTTCAGTGTTAACAGTCTTAATTCAGTTGCCAAGGTTAAAGTGCTCAAAGTATGAAGAAAGCTGTCCTAAAAAGGCAATGATACACATTGGAATACAGTAGCTGTGCTAATCACAAACTCACAAACTTATTCCAACAAGTGAGCTCTGTTCCTTCACAGTTATTCTTAAAACTTCATATCATTACTGTGACATCAACAAAATGACAACGTTTTGGATCCGATACCAAATCCTCTCGTTAACATATTCACAGTAACTTTCTGCCACTTACCAAGTATCTTTATACCCCTCAATCTGTCAATGGATAAAGTGAGAGAAAAAGCATCTTAACTAACACTTGATCACAGTTATTGGACGTTGACTTGGCGGCTTAATTGCCGGAAAATCTTCATTCTGTCTGTCCCTAAAAGTTAGAGAATTATGAGAGCAGATTGAATTATTGCGAGAGCACATTTGTCATCCCTGGTCCAGTGCCCAAAATCTGCCAGACCATATGATGGGCTTTTTTTATTTTGTTCACTTCCTCTACAAACAGAGACATTAATCAAGGCTGTTTCAATCCTCGCCGTCCCCCTTACTGTATATCGTGCTTCCTACAGAGGCAATACCATAATGCTATCGGCTTTAATACACAGAGAACAGATGCATCGTTTCTTACATTCTCACGTCGGCTGCCAAATAACACTGTTGGGAAAGTCGGTGCAGGAAAACATTTTCCATGTAAACATAAATCTTACATTTCTGTTTGTTGTGTCCTATCAATACATTCGTGCAGGCCTGTGAAAATTATCCTAAGCCGATGTACTTGAATGAGATAAAGAAGTAGTCATGTATTTTTTTTGCAGATGCTCATTTTCAGAAGGATTCTCTGCCTACCTGACAAGCAGTAATAAGCGTAAACAACTAAGCCTAATAATAGGATAATACTGTAGTCTCAGTGATAGTGCCTGCAGGTAACATCCAGACACACCAGCAACAATAGAGCCTCCTCCACAGCCTGTCAAAAGTGACTCTATATCAGTGACCCCCCCGGGCAGCTTACCAACCATGACCTGTTGCCTTCTCAAGAGTTGTAATCCTCATTTGTACATATTTGCTACCAGGCAAAGAAACTGTGATAATGTAGTTACACTAATATTTAAGTCAGACCCTGATGCATTCAGAAATAACATGGTTTCTAACAACAGACACACACACACACACACACACACACACACACACACACACGCACGCACGCAAACAGACACACACGCGTGCACACAATGACTAAAAGGGGGGAATTTTAAGCATTTAAATTAAAAATGACCTCCAGTCACAATTACCATTGAAAGAAATTGCACTTCATTGGATATTTCACGAAGGTTACCATGGATGGAAAGACACCGAACGGGACAGGTTTAGTCTTCTGAATGCCAAATTTAGAACAACACTGAGAACATTTCACATTAATTTCCAACCGTAACAACAAAAACACCGCCTATTTATGGTGGGCACTGAATTTCAATGATTCCTGCATATATTTCTTTTGCTCGAATTTCTACCTGTAAGAATCTGTCGAGTCCAGCTGGCATGGGCAGCAAATAATACAAGACGCTCCCTCCATGCTTGCACTTCACACATTGTGGCATGTACCCTTCTCTATTACGAGGACATTTTTTTTTCTCCATCTGTCAAAATCCACATTAATTACGCACAGATATGTGCGAAAGACTCCGGGGAAAAACAGATGCATATTCTGCCATCTGAAATTATTTAGCGGTGCTCGAACAAACTAAACGTATATCAAAACACGTTTTAACGGGGGGCTAATTGTCATAGCTGTACACTAGAAGGCACACATTTTTTAAAATATGCTGGAGTTTCTTATTAGTATTAATCATTAGTAATATCTTAACCATCCTGATAATTTATATTCACTTCTACACTGGTCCTTATGAAATCTATGACTGGTGATGGTTCATTTTCTATATTTTGGACAACACAAAAATTTACATACTGTTTAAGTATTCAGTTTCTTCCATATACTTAATTTAGACTCTTGTACAAAGGTGAGAGGTCAGCGACCCACTCGGTTATTCTTTGTAATGGGTACAGGACTTTAAAAATGTCACAATATTCTCAGAGCTAAAGAAAGCAGAAGTGAAATCTAAAGAGGTGTTGGCCACAGACCACAGAGCTCCATCAGGCCATTACACAAGTGGAGATGTCAGGGCCCCGGGTGCAAGCTGGAGGCGGGAAAAGATTGAGCTTGCATTCTCTTGGGATTAACCTCCCACTGCCTGCTGTGATCTCAGCAAAACGGCCCACTGAGACCACACCTTGGATGCCAGGGGGGTGCAACGGACCCTGAAATCAACTGGGCACCTCTTTAATAGCTACTGGTCAGTTGCAGAAAGGAAAGGAGGGGGGGTGCTGCTGAATAATATACAAACTCTATACCTCTTTGTGATTATATGTAATAGGAGTGTGCAGGTGATATTTGTTAAATTACATTTATGCCAATAGCATCAAATGGATCTAGTATTTGCAAAACAGGAGACTGCCAAGAGAAAAGGGAGAGGAAAACCAGTGTCTCTCTGGATGTAAACTACTGTATTACCTTTGAGTGAACTCTGCTGGGGATGAGAATCAGAAAGGATGGGTAATCGCTGCTCTCGCAGAGCCTGCCTGGGCTATCGAGCCCAGTTCTGCTAACTGATGACACCATGGAGGGCGAGAGTAAGTTAGCGAGAGGGAAGGAGGAAGGAGAGGCCCCTCTGTGAGTTTATAAGTTCATGCTTTATCCCTGACCCAATCCCAAACTGTGTCGTCCGTGCAGCTGCCTATTAATACATCCTTTGCTTTATCCTCCCAGCTCTTCATTTCCTTCAGCCTCTGCGCACAGAACCTGCAACGTTTCATTAAATGGTCAACGGTGCTCACTGGCCGACCCCGAGCAAAGCAATGCATCGATCCCAAATCCTTGTTTAAGCAGCAAAAACACTTGAACTCATTTGGTAATTAACAGGTATCTGTGTTGTGATTAAGAGACGGTGATGGCTTAACAACCATCGACTGCAGCTTAGAACGAGGTTCAAAGATCATTCTGTAAATACAGAAAAACAGGAACTGTAGAACACGACTGTAGAAGTAAATTTATCAGAGGGCAGAGAAAATGAGTCTCCACCTAATCAGCTGTTCTGTTCTTTGTGCAACCAAACACAATTAAAAGCATTTTACTTACTAACAATGTATATAAAACCATATCAAGTGAAGTCACAGAGAAAAGTTGAGTGGAGTTTTACATTAGGGACACAGAGATAAGGTCTCCTTATAGAATCATGATAGCAGGGAGAGGGGCAGACGGGTGAATGACGGGGAAGGTTAACAGTGGTAAGACTGTTGGGGTCAGAAGATGAGGTTCATACTGGTGACGAAGAGGTCAGAGGTCAGCCAGGCAGAAGTAATTGGATCCTTACCAGAAATATGTGGGATATACAGCCAAAGATTAGATGGAAAAGGAGCGCTGTAGCATTCACCTAGAGGTCATTGACCTTACAGGTAAGGAGACCCACATCGTCATTAATAGCAGCCCATCCCCCAATGCTCATCGGCAGAAGCTTGGGAACCTCATTTTCCTCACTGCTAGCAGCATTTTAAAACCCTCTTCATAGTCAGCCATAGAGAGCACGCTGGTAATCTGCACCACAGGAATTGGGTGAGAGACAAAGAACATCAAACGATATCTTTTTTTGTAGCAATTAAACGGTCTTTTCATGTCTACAGAGACTCTAGGACCACTTTTACAGTTCACTTAAGGGAATGAGGTTGTTGAGCTGTATTATGGGTAATGTAGTATCCAGTGTTTTTTTGTTTGTTTTTTTAAATACGGACAATATATTTTCTTTATGTGGCCTAAAATATTTGTCTACCAGCTCTGGGCTCAATTTTTGGACAAATTAGGACTTGAGGTTAAGTTTAAAGTTAAAACCTACTGTTGAACAGCTTTTAATTATTATTATTAATATTATTATTATTATTATAAGTTTTGTGTCCATCATGACACAAGCCTATGTGCTACTTTACTTTTCATCTTTTAAATATTAATAACAAATGACCAAATTCAGAGCCTTTTCTTATGTTATTTCCTATACCTCAATAAACTGGCTTATTGGCTGAACAAGGTTCTCCGATGGCAGTTAAGTACCATAGGGAGCTATGGATTGCCCGTCCACCTGCAAAAAGTACCTGTTGCCAGGCAGTGTCCAAAGTGTGTGTTACGTGGTTTTGTACTTCTGCCAGACATGGAGAGGAGCGAAGTTATACAAATGAAAAGTGCCACTGCAGCAAATTTCTGTGGCTGTCTGAGTCTTTAAAAGATTCTTCATTTATCCATCCAATTAAATCCAAATCACAACAGTCCCCTTAAGGTAGTTTATATTGTAAAGCAACAATCCTACAATAAAACCCCCAACAATCAGATGACCCCCTATGAGCAAGCACTTGGCGACAGCGGGAAAGAAAAACTCCCTTTTACCAGGAAGAAACCTTCACTAGAAATAGGCTCAAGGAGGGGAAGCCATCTGCCCAGACTGGTGGTGGCCAAGGGAGGAAGACAGGACAACAGATACACTGTAGAAGAGGGCCAGAGATTAATAAGAACTATTGATTAAATACAAAGTGTTGTGTAAACACACGGTGAGTGAAAAGAGGTGAGTGAAGAAGAAATACTCAGTGCACCATGGGAAGCCCTATTGCAGGACTGCAGCGTAACTAAGCGTAACTAAGGGAATGTTTAGGGTCACCTGATCCGGCCCTATCTATAATCAGCATGTCGAATCAACTCTTCACCTCTTTTTCTGATTTATTAAAGCAGAGAAGAAGTTGTGAAATGCCACTTTCAGAATCAGAACTGGGTCTGGTTTTAAGGTGAACAACGTCAGACTTGTTGACATTATAACAGAAACAGTGTTGTTAAAAAAAAAAAACCATAACTATAACACAAACAAAGTTCATCACTTAGCTTTTTGCATGTGCTTTGAATATTCTCCTTAAAATATTACAAACAGTTATAAATAGTATAAATTCTCTGACTCACACTTGAAACTGACCTTTAAAGTCGGAGTTTCTATTTAAAAAACATTTGGTCATTTTGCTCTGATAACCTTTAGTACATATTTACTATATGGAAACATGACCTGCACCCACTAAAGCATTATTAGTAGTTTGTAAAGTTGGCCAGCAGAATTTCCTGTGAGCCAACAATATACATTTATATTTAGTCATTCTTACCAAGCCCAACTGTAGTTTTCATTTCTATTTTTTATAAAACATTTGCACTATAAGATATTATTTGCACTTTAAGAAATGTAAAAAATTCCAATTTATGCTCCATTTACATCCTCGGCTCCTCCACTAGTGTTTGTATCGTAGAATCCAGAGCATGATGCGAGACTAAGACAGAAAACCACTTCCTAAAATACAGCTTTATACCATTACATGAGGTCATAAAACCCACAAAGTTCTTTTTAGATTACATCTAAACATAACAGAAAGTTAGACACAGAAAGTTCTTGGTTTAAGGTTAGGCAAATTTTAAGGTTGTGGCTAAATACCTTACAGGGGTATGAACAGAACTAAAATGTGGTCTCAGCATGCTGTGCTTTAATTTAATGTTTCTTTTTTGTCTCACTGTAAATGCTCACATTATGAACCCAGACATGAACATGGGGTTTAAATAAGTTAGTAACTTTAACTACCAAATGTCTTAGATAGACAAAGTCAGCAACACATAAAGTCAATGCTATGCCATTTCGAAGTAACCCGAGTCCTGGCACTATTATAAACTCTGATACTGGTAATAGTTTACCACTCACATGGTTTATTGGCACAAATAAAGAATGCAAAGAGAACACCAATAGTTCTCTGTGTGTTCTTAAACGCCTCACACAGTGCGGGCTGCTCACTACCTCCAAACCTTCCTATTTTTAACTCAGCCTCCTCCCACACAGGAATGGAGTGTGAAGTGGCTTATAAATCCACACTTCGAGGAGCCACATGGTCAAAGCAAAGTCACATGTGGCTACAAACGCAAATTCTAGGCCTAAAGACAACATAGCTACTAGATATCCGCTAAGTAGCTAAACAGATGAGTGAGCGAGCTATGAGGAGGCTGCAGTTCAAGGGGACTCTGAGCGGAATATGAAACACAAGTTTACATAATTGCATAATCACATTTTCTGTTTGAACATACAAATATGCTAATATGGTATATTTGAATCTAATTAACACATGGCACAAGGCAACACGAGACAATGCAATTACATTCATAGCCTATAGTCCACCTAATAGATGTTACTACAGTGTGTTTTGTTCACTCGAAAAGTCCTGAACAATGCGCATTATTCAGCCTCCAAAACCACAAATGAGCAGCTCTTGGATAAACTCTGGAAATGTTTAAATTCAGCCTAGACTGAACTTTGTTTATAAAGCCTTGCACTTCTGGTGTGAACTTTGTAACTACTATGAAGCCATAGCTAACAGTAAGATGGTTCACAGTCTGATTGAAGCTTGAGGGGGTGAAGGAATTAGTAGCAGCCTAGGGAACCATTTCTGCATTTCTCTCAACACTGAAGACTTCTTTCACCGCACCATGCTTGCGAACACAGCCGTGCTCATGTTAAGCTTATTAGTCACCCTGGATGCGATCTTGCTAGCTGAGGCTTTCAACACTTTCTACTGGTGGTTTTACACACATACACCTACTCACTGTCATGAAAGCATTTCTGCAAATGCACATGCTCAGACACAGCGACAACCACTAACAGGTATTCTGAAGAAACATGGGGCCAGGTGCTTGGATGCGAGCATGAGATCCAACTAGTGCTAAATGAGGCAAGAGGGAAATATTTCTGTCATGTAGTTTGGCTGCCAAGAACACAGCGCAGTCAAACGGGGCAAATTACCTCACTGGACTCATATCCATAATTAATCTGTCAAGCATGTCGCATGCTGAGAGTCAGATCTATTTTACCAGCAAGTGCTGCCTGAGAAAGTTAAAGGTGAGCACACTGTAATTATTTCTCCTGGATTTGGAAATCTAAATCAAGCACTTTAAGGTAATTGGTGGATGAAAAGTAAAACAATGCAGATCTATTTTGGATTTGCTAATAGTGTAAATGCAACCCCAAAACAGCAGGTTTACACACGTGATGTGAGATTTCAATTCTATAAACAATTAAAGCTCATATTTAATCTTTATTTTAACAATCAAGTTTATCCAGGTAGGCACATTTTATTCATTTTATTGTTTGGGAGGAGATGAGGGAAAAAAATCCATTAACATTACTGTTTTTGTTTTAACAGAACAATTGTTTTGGTCTCCTGTCATCTAACGCCACATGTTCAAGTTCTCAAGACAGGCTATTAATTGCGCATCGTGGTGGTAAAATAAATTGTAAGGGTTACAACGGTTACACTTCATGATGAACCATCATGCAGCAGACAAGAGTCTGAAGATGTTGGGAAACATGCTGCCATGAAGGGAGACTAGTTGTAAGCACTCTGACACCCCATTCCTATTTGGCCATCGGAGCTGTTAAAGGTGTCAGGGCTGTTCACAGGCACTGCATGTTTCACCAGCCAAGATGGCTTCCACATTTTTTCTATCATGATTAATTATGGTTTCTGATGGTAGTACAGTGAGAAAGTGTAAATTATTCCCACATTTTCTTGTGCCCTCCGTTCAGTCACTGTTGTGTAGGAAGATGCTATTGACGCCATTCATGGATGCCGACCAAAAGGCATCTACATGGGGTGGCAAACTCTTGTGCCTATTAAGGGGTGGAAGTGGTGGTGGTGGTGGTGGGGGGGTGCTTGGCGTGTGGGCTGAACCTAGTCCAGACTGCCAGTTGACAGGGCCGGATTTTCCAGTATGGAAGAGTCTTGTTTCAGTGGGCGAAGCTGGGTGTTGGGAGACTGGGAGAGAGGACTGCCCAGGGCTTGGAAGCTTGAAACTGAATATTTCAAACAGACAAGCACCGTCTGTGTTCCAGTGTCACCAGCCCACCCGTCTGACAATCAGGTCCATGTCATCATGGGCTCTGAGTAATTCAGGGAGCACTCATATCACCTTAGAAGATATGGTGATTTCAGACGTCAGAGCAGTCAGCAGCAGAAATAGCACCGAATGATATTCAGCATGAAGTATGGAAGACAGTAAAGTACAGTAAAAATGTTCACCTACAGGCAAAAGCGTTAAAACCACAGAACAGCAAAAGCTTGGTGAAATGCAACCACAATGCTGTGCTTTGCTTTGAATCCTTAAGAAAATGCACAATGTAGTCTTCAAACAAACACACACACACACACACACGCACGCACGCACGCACGCACGCACACACATATCCTGCGTACCCAGCACAGAAAATCCTTAGTTTTGGAGAACTGGTTGAAATAAAATAATTCGTCTGACAGATCATTTTGTGCGTGCTGATATATTTAGTGCTGTCAGAGAGGACATCACAGAGAATGGCACTTACATCACAATGCAAAAACTGTTATCAGAGGAGGTACAGGTTTATGGTTCAAGGGCTCGTCCATTCATAGAGAACAAGCTCAGCCTCTCTGCCTGACACACTGATAAAGACAGCACAAATAAAACAGCTCCACAGCTCCATCTTTGCCTCTCCCCAAGGGAATAATATATCACCCATCTGAATGTGGCACATATTGAATCATTTCCAGCGTTGATGATTCATTTGAATAAATCAGCCTTTTTTATTTTGCCAACTTGAACTGATAGTGAAATAAGGAAAACTGAAGTAACATTGTTAGATGTGAGGAAGGACAGGTGTTAGAGTGTTCTATAGGACTGGTAATCCTAATCCCCTTTCAAGCAACAATTAATGACTACAGCAATAATCTTCGCATATATGTTCCTGCAATTCCTTTTTAACTGTCAACCATAACCTGCCTAGCTCACATAGACGAAATCCAGGGGGATATGTCGCTGCAGGCAGATAGGATCTTATCCTGGATTTGCATAGATAAATGCACAGCAATAACTCGTGCAGGGACAGATATGGTTTTGACCTGCGATGTGTCATCCATCTGACCATGCACTATTGACCGAACCTGCTCTCGGGAGTTTCAAAAGAAACCACCGGGCCAGAAAAAGGAGGTCCACACGTTATCTGCATTAATTCTTAACAAATATCAGATATTTAAAGTGGAAAGAAAAATTAAATATGGAAGCTTCCCAAACAAAAACTTTCAATGTCTTCCACAAAAAAAGCTTCGGATACACAGGATCAGCCTATCGGCAAATATGAAAAATCAGCAGCTTGTGCAATGAAAGGGTTATATCCGTATTCAAGCTAAGAGACATATTCTAACATACACAGACACAAATCCTGTTGAGCTGAGCTGAGCAGAGATACCCTACCAGCCCTCCAAGGCACAATTAGGATTTCACGGGGGGAAGAAATCTACATTCCTGCACACATGAAAAAAGTCCTTTCTCCCTCCTCACAACAATATCAACTTTTTACTCAAGGAAAAACCTGAAG
>VUQG01024892.1:0-10663 GCA_015106755.1 Etia nguti | reverse complement strand
TCAAGTCTAAAAACAGCATGTTAATACTGGAGATCCTGAAGGCTGCTCCAAAAATGATCAGATTATATTTTAAATATTTGTTCAATTCTCCTCCAAACCCCAGCTGTCTGTTGTAAGTTTTGAGTGTTTACTAAAATAAAAATAAAAATAAAAGCGTTGTAACATCTCACTTCTTTGTTTTTATTCAGGCATACATGTGTACTATGTTTATTAAGAGAGATTAAGCTTGTGTTTCTGTCATGTAGTGATTGTGGTTAACTGTATGAAGCTTATTAGACATTATAAAACAGATGATACTTAAAAGTGAATTTTGCCAAAGTGCTTAAGAAACTTTTTTTTTTTAAATTTTCTTAAAGAAATTTACTACATCATGTGTAATTCCCATTGCAAATATTAATCAGAGTTAAATTAAGAGGGGATGGCAGTAAAAACTCTGGAGCTGTGATGTCATCACGCACACTGCCGTTCCAATTGTAGAACGATCGCGCTGTTTTCTCGGGAAGTCTGGACTCTCATGTGAACTTACGAAGTCCGGACAAGTGAGAACGCGAGTACGGACTCGCGTATATCAGTATTGAGAAATGGCCTAACAGTCTGCAGTCTATGAACTAACTTCAGCTAACGGCAGCTAACAATGTTAGCTCGGTGGCGAGTAGCCTTCATTAATAGTAATAAAAATGACACAGCAATAGTACATACTGAAGTTTCGCCCATCCCATTCTTCTTATGAAGTGGTGTCGGAAATGCATTCCTGCCCGTGCACTGCTGGCTCTGGGTCCATTGTGTAACTGACGCCACCAACATTAACAGGACGCTTACATTAGAGCCTCTTATTACGTGTTTTGTTTGGGTTTCCAGCAATCAGAATCAGAGAAACTGTATTAATCCCAGATGGAAACTGAGTTAAAAAAAATTTTTTTTTTTAAAAGGGTCACACTCAAACCTGGGCCAGCTTAGCCATGCAATATATGACTACATGCTCACCCAACTGAGCTAAACCTGTGCCCAATTGCATTTAAGCACCAAAGTTGGAGAAGGGATAGAGAGGGGATAGGCTTACATATGAAACAGTAAATGACCGCTGTGTATTCTATTTATTTCAACAAAGTGACTGTATTCTGATTACCACCTATTTAAACGGTAACTGTAATGGAGTACAGTTACTCATATTTTGTATTTTAAATACATAACGCCGGTACATGTATTCCGTTACTCCCCAACACTGATCATAGTTTTAAAATTTTGTATTAGTAAACTGCAGTTTGCCTTTAATTTCCAGACTGGGTGCATTGTGCACTGTGATATTAAAATAAAGCTCTAACAAAGAAAGCACTACGTACTGGAAACTTGAAACTGCGAGGGCAACATGGAACTCACAGGAAACACAGGCACCCACAGGATGAGGAGACAACACAACAGAGAAAAGAAAGAGATGCGGACAATATAGACACAAGTGGGGATTAGGGCAGAGTGGACACACCTGAGGAACACAACTGAGCAGAATCTAAGTGAGGAGACGGGAAGCAAAAGTGAACATAATGCACACGAGACTGGAGACTATCAAAATAGGAGCATAGATGATGCAATATTAGCAGGCAGAGGGTTTGATGTTGCAGAGTCTTTGGGCTATACAATGTTGAACTGAAGATCCCAGCTTTTACCAAACGGATGAAACAACTGACCGTTCTGGAGCTGGACTCTGCAAGAGGGCTTGAATCAATTGCAACAAATGTTGATTAAGTCACTGGAGAAACAAGGAATCAATAGACTATACTTCTAAGTACAATTGAAATTCAGATGTGTGAAGGAGAGTGGCATAAAGTTTTAAGGTCTCTGGAATAAATAGGTTTGCCAGAACACAGCATAAATGCACTGACTGCCTCCGTTATTCCTTCAGAGTAAAAGAAGAGACAAAACAAAACATGAACTGTGTGTTGTTGCACAATGAATGGAAGAATGAAATGTCATTAGTAAAATTAATGACAACAATGAAGCATCCATTATGTAATTTTTAATTACATAATAGATTTAATTTTTATTATTATTAAAGTTAATTTGTCATTGTATTTGTGATCAAAATGTTCAAATGCACTGCGTTTACAGTTTTCTGCTTTTATGTCATGCAAACGGTCACCGAATTACCGTTGTGACATTTTTAAGGGAGTGGTGTCTACCGTGAAACAGCTTTTGTGAATGTCGTTTGTGCATTTCTGATTTACACTCAAGTCTGTCATTATTTTGCAGGACAGGCTCCCCACAGTAATAGCCCTTAGAATCAGACACATTTGACAACTCACATGAGCTTGTTGGTACTGGAGCTACAAACACTTTGCCAAGTAGCTCAGGAATAGCTTTTCACAGACTGATTTAATTTTTTTTTTTAAAGTCAGTATCTGGTATGTTGAATCTCTTCTCAGCGTGCATTTCTGCTTTGCCTTCTCTCTCAGGTCCCCAGACAGCAAAGTCACAATAGCTTGCTTATTTTAGGTGAATTTCTGTCTGCACTTTATAAAAGTATTAATGGTCTTTATTCAAATAAAGCTTACCTTCAACCTCTTGTAGACAGAATATGCTATCCTGCCTGCTTTTTTAAACAAAAGATCGTGGGCAAGACTGCTGAGTGCCTTAACCTCCAACACACTCAGTTCATGGCAGTCACATGTCAAAATGCCATCTCAGGATGCTCCTAACCATGAGTACTAAGAGTAGATGATGACCCTTTCCCTCCTGACAGTGAGGTTGGTGTGGTGGCACTCCATCATGATGTTGCTGTATTTCTCAATTGCTTTTTTCCTCATCTTCCACTCCCCATCTAGAAGCAGAAATAATATCTGTCTTTACATGGACACATTCAAACTCTGTTTGCATGTGTAGAAAGTAATCAAAGCAATTGAAAAGGAAGAGGAAAATAAGAGAAAAGAGATGTCAGAAAAAAACCCATAACTTTCCACAACCGATAAGAATTCCCAGGTTCTGTTTGGTGTTTACATTGACAAATAAATATTTTTATATTAATCATCTGGATGAAAGATTTCAAGGGATGTTTACATGGGGTCAAGTAATCTCAGAGTTGCCACCATTAAAATGGTTGTGCCTAAAATAAACTACTTTTTTCCACTGATCCCTAATAAATCATCTCTTGCCTTAAGTCACTAAACGCCAGCATTTAAACATTTTTATGGAAGCATAAATCATCATGGATAAGTCTAAGAACTCTTCAAAAACAATAGTGGTCTAGGACTACCAAATCTTTCCAATAGATTATTATAAGTTTCAAAATGGATTAATACAAGATCAGACAGCCCTTCGCTGGACCTACAACAAGCACTTGTGAAAAGTAAAAATCTCTAATCTACCTTTCATAAGCTTCAGTATTAAACATAATTGCTTTAAAAGATTTAACATAAACAACTTGGACAGCCTGGTGGGAATTTTTAAAAATAACTAGCTCTTTACGTAAACTAACATCCATTTGGAACAATCCAGATATTTATCAGAAAAGAAGATACATTTTTCACCATGGCATGCGGAAGGGATTTAACAAAACAAAAAGAACAAAATAAAACAGAATATGTTTTATAAGATTGAAAGTTTATTTCATATAAAGAACTTCAATATCAAAATATAAGCCCTGCGACAGACTTGCGACCTGTCCAGGGTGCACTCTGCCTCTCTCACCCCAAGACAGCTGGGATAAGCTCCAGCCCCCCCGCCCCAACTCTGAAACGGATAAGTGGCAGGGAATGGCTGGATGGATGGATATCAAAATATTCAATCTACCCTCAGAGGTAGGAAAAAAGTTTTTTCAAACTGCCCAAATGCCTATACCATAAAAGTTACAAAACTTGAGTTTAAGTCTACTTTTCAAGTCAATGCAGTGGTAACTGAAAAAACATGGCATTTTTTTCTTTTTTAAATTTCATGTAATCGGTTTATTATTTAATGTAACTCATAATGTAAGTTTGATCATAGCATTGCTGTGTAGCTTCACATTGTTTTAACTGTTATGACTGGAGTTATACAGGAGTAATATCTTTAATGCATTTAGCTGATTTTTTTTTCTCATATTTTTTCCCTTCTCATGTATCTTTCTCCCACCATCTTTATAAAACTGTGGACTGGCTGCCAAGGTAAAACTCTATAGTGGCGAGAAGAGAAAGAGAGAGAAAGAAAAAGGAAAAAAATAGTGACATACCATAGTCTATATACATACATACCTACATAGTCTAATATGTCTGAAAGAAAGTGGTAGTATTTGACATCTTAGGGTCTAAGATTTTTCTTTATTAATTAACAGTTTTTATATAATTTAAGAGGATTTTATGTGTACAGAAAGGAATATTAAGTAACAAGAAACCAAAAACTAAATCATAGATAGCTCAAGTTGACCTAGCTTTGTGGTTCAGAGGTGGGACAAGCCCAGGTTCCTGCCTTTCAGTCCACACACCTAGACATAATGACCTCACCTGTTCACAATCTGCTTGTTCGCAGTACTATTTAAAGTGGACATGAAACACTAAATGTATAAAGGCTAATTTACACCACGGAGCCCTGCTCTCAAAAACTGACATA
This sequence comes from Etia nguti, assembly GCA_015106755.1. Classification (NCBI taxonomy): domain Eukaryota; kingdom Metazoa; phylum Chordata; class Actinopteri; order Cichliformes; family Cichlidae; genus Etia; species Etia nguti. The sequence goes on along the minus strand of VUQG01024892.1, from coordinate 6,091 downwards.
GATGTTACACTGTCTGTGTTGCTAGATTAAAAAAAATAAGTGCTTATGGTTTTTAGAACATGTTTAATGCCATCTTGTGCCAGAACAGAACATAATCACCAGCTGGGTTAACTGGTTGTGGTCAGTAGACTTACACAAGTTTATTTTAGCAAACTAGTAAAGGAACCGATAACTCAGCCAAAAAATAGGTTAAAAATACACACACACTCACACACACACACACACACACACACACACACACACACACACATTGTATTGAACATGTCACCATTTTTCTACGTAAATATATTTCTAAAGGTGCTATTGGCATGAAATTCTCACCAGATGTTGGTAACAACCATCCAATTCACGTACAAAGAAAGCAAACCATGGACGTCCATACATTATGTGTAATAATGACAAATGACAGGAAAAAAAAAGGTTTGAATGAAGAAAAGAAAGTGCAAAAGGGCATAGAAATTAACCAGCATATATCTATCAGTAATTAGAAAGCAATCCTGCCACTTTGTGCAAATTAATACCAGTTGGTTCAGTCCCAACTGATAACCTATAAAAAGATGTCTCATTACCAATGTGTCACACAAGAAACATCTTATGATGGGCAAAACCAATAAGTTCTCTCAAGAACTTTGCAACATTTTGTTCCAAAACATACTGATGGCATTAATTACAGAAGAATTTCTAAACTACTGAAAGTTCCTGTGAACACCGTTGGGGCCATAATCTGGAATAGGAAAGAGCATCAAAGAAAAAAATAAGTTATGTGCTCGGCCCTGATGCTGAAGTGTGTTTAAAGTTTGCTGAACAACATTTGGACAAGCCTGAGAAATGCTGGGAGAATAAAGTCTGCTCAGATGAGACCAAAATGTAACTTTCTGGATGTCATAATACACACTGTGTTTGGATGTCAAAAGGCACTACATATCCATCTCACCCAAGAACCCTTCAAGACAGTTTGCATGGAAGAACAGGCCAAAATCCCACATATCCAATGCATGCAACTAGTTTTTTCATACAGGAGGTATTTTGAAGCTGTCATGACCAATAAAGGCCAATTTCAGAAAGTGTGTTCAATACTTTTTCCCTGCATCATTTCTCATTATTACACATTCCTTAATTTATGGACATTAATGGTTGATTTCTTTGCATGTATAAACTGATTGTTACCAACATCTGGTGGTTACCAAGATCTGGTGAGAATTTCATGTCAATAGCACCTTGGTATAGATCCGTGATGTGGATCAGTGAATGGAAAACAAAACAAAACAAAACAAAAAACTCCCCCTCTCACCCTTGCGGGTGGTCTTTATCCTTCAAGTTCAGGTCCTCTACCAGAGGCCTGGGAGCTTGAGGGTCCTTGAGGGTCCATATCTTTGCTGTTCCTAGGACTGCACTCTTCTGGACAGAGATCTCGGATGTTGTTCCTGGGATCTGCTGGAGCCACTTGCTTAGCTTGGGGGTCACTGGACCGAGTGCTCCGATTACCACTGGGATTGCTGTTACCTTCACCCTCCACATCTTCTCAAGCTCCTCACTGAGCCCTTGGTACGGCTCCAGCTTCTCGTGTTCCTTCTTCCTGATGTTGCTGTCATTCGGTATCCCTAGGTCTATCACTACAGCCATCTTCCTCTGCTTGTCCACCACTATTATGTCCCGTTGGTTAGCCATCACCATTTTGTCCATCTGTATCTGGAAGTCCCACAGTGTCAATGGGCTGGTCTGGACTGGCTTCACCTGGGAAACATGGAAAGTATTATGAATTTTCATGTTGCGGGGAAGGTTTAAATGGACAGTCACAGGGTTCAAGACAGACAGAATGTTGAAAGGGCCAATGAAACGAGGAGCAAGTTTCTTAGATTCAGTCTTGAGTGGAACATTTTTAGTCCACAACCAGACCTTTTGACTGACTTGGTAGACAGGTGCAGAAATTCTATGACGATATGCTAGGCATTTGTTGTTTTTCACTGATCTGAGGGGGGCTGCTCGGGTGGATCTCCAGATCCAGCGACAGCGCCGGAGATGATGCTGAACCGATGGAACCTCCAGTTCCCTTTCAGTAAGTGATAGCGTGGGAGTTTGAAATCCCAAAGATGCTTCGAATGGTGACAACCCAGTGGCCAAGGATATCATAGAATTATGGGCATACTCAATCCATGCTAAATGTGAACTCCAAAGTAACTGATTGGATGCGGCTACACAACGGAGCATTGCTTCTAGCTTTTGATTGGTTCTTTCTGCTTGGCCAGTGGTTTGTGGATGAAACCCAGAGGAAAGACTAACCTGGGCCCCCAGTTCCATACAAAACTCCTTCCAGACTTGGGACGTGAACTGGGGACAAGTCAGACATTATGTCTTGCCTGAACCCTGCTGTTATGTGCTGGACTGTCTCAGGGGCATCTTTACACAGCCTGCACCTGGGGTCTTGCCTAGTGTGGTAGGCCCCAGCTTCTACGGATCTTGTACTTAGAGCTTGTTCCTGTGCTGCCATGACTAGTGCCTCTGTACTGTATTTCAGTCCACCTTTGTTCAGCCACTGGTAGGATTTCTGAATGTCAGCCACTTCCTCTAATTGCCAGTGGTACATACCGTGCAGGGGCCTGTCCTTCCATGATGCTCCTCGTCTTGCTCCCTTTCTTAGGTTTCTGCTGCCTGAGGTATTCACTGAGCACGCAGTCAGTTGTGGCCATCTTTCTGATGTACTCGAGGATGTTCGATGTCTCATCTTGAACTGTGTTACTGACAGTCACTAGTCCCTGGCCTCCCTCCTTCTGCTTGGTGTATAGTCTCAGGGTGCTGGACTTGTGGTGAAACCCTTCATGCATGGTCAGGAGCTTCCTCGTTTGATGTCAGTGGCTTCTATCTCCCCCTCTGGACAGCTTATTATCCCAGCAGGGTACCTAATCATTGGCAGGGCATAGGTGTTGATAGCCCGGATCTTGTTCTTACCATTCAGCTGACTCCTCAGGACTTGCCAGACCCTCTGCAGGTATTTGGTAGTTGCAACTTTCTGTTGCTGTAGATCCTGGTGGTGTGAATCAGTGAATCAATGTGTCGTTCACTCTTGGCATACAGCATAATGTCAACCATGTAGAGAAGGTGTGTGACAATTGCTCCTGTTCCGCAATCAGTATCCATAGCCAGTCTTGTTAATGATCTCACTGAGGGGGGACAGAGCATCACCTTGGTAGATCCTGCACTTGATGGTGACTTGTGCTATGGGCTTGAAGTTGGCCTCTAGTGTTGTACGCCTCATGCCAATTGAGTTCCTGATGAAGGCACTTAGGGTCCCATTGATCTTGGCATTCCAGAATCCAGGTGTGGGGCATCGAGTCATTGGCCTTCTTGTAATCAGTGCACTGCTCTTGTATTGAGCATATGCCTATTCATCTTAGCCGCTATCATGCCTGACAGGAGCTTACATGTGGTACTGAGGCAGGTTATTGGCCAGTAGTTGGACAGGACCGGTCCCTTCTGGGGGTTCTTGGGGATCAGGACTGTCTGGCCTTCAGTTAGCCATTCCAGGTGTCTCTCATCGACTAGCAGCTGGTTCATTTGTACTGCCAGATGCTCATGGAGTGTAGTCATCTTCTACAGCCAGCAGGCATGAACCATGTCAGGGCCTGGTGCTGTCCAACTCTTCATACTGGAGACCCTTTGTTGGATGTCTGCCACTGTGATGGTTACTGGACCCTGTTCAGGGAGGTTGCTGTGGTCTGCTCTTAGATCTGCTAGCCACTGAGCATTGCTGTTATGTGTTGCATGCTTCACCAATATGCTCTTCCAGTATTGCTCAGTCCCCAGCCTTGGTGGTGCTATTCTCATATTGTTCCCCTCCCACTGAGAGTACACCTTGGATGGTTCTGTGGAGATCCGCTGGTTTATTCTCCTGCCTTCTATCTCTCTGGCCAACGCTGTAAGTCTTTGTTTGGCAGTTTCCAAGGGCTCAGGTATTGGATCTTGGCCTCTAGTCTCCTTCTCCATGGAGGGTACTGCTCCTGTGGTTGTTCAACTTGTAGCAAGCATCTCACTGATCACTGCTACCATAGTGTAGATCAGCTGGTTAGTCTCGGTAATGGTCGGAGTAGGTAGTCCGTACTGATGCATTCACATCATCTAGTATTTCACATAATCTTGGTAACCATCTATGGAGGGTCCAGGTTTCAAGCTCGCCATGATCCTATCTTCCAGGTCAGCTCCTCTCACACTCAACGTTAGGGGCTTGGTACCCAATCTCGGGTGGGGGTGAGGACATCTCCCCCATGACCTGTTGCCCTGGCTCCCCCTTGCAGTAGCATTTGTGTTGTACCTTGTCAATCTCTAGCCGTGAGAGAAGTTCCTTCCTCCAAATGCTGGAACACTGAGCTACTAGTTGTTTCGCCATCAGTCTGGATGCTGGGATTCCATAGGTCCCTCGTCTATATATCTAACCCCTTCCGCTGGTGTTACTTGCGTAGTAGCATTCAAACAGCACCCTATTTTCATCTCTTGCCCAATTGTGCCTTCTTGTTCCAGTGGTTTCTCATCAGTGTGGCCTGTTTCCTCAACACCTGACCTGGACCTTGTTAATCCAGACCAAGTCAGAGCCAGTATGGCAGAGGTTGGACACAAACACAGAATTCCTGCTTCTCCACTGCAACCCAGGCTGTGGATAACAAGTCACCAAAAATCATTGTTTTTCTCTATATCTTCATTTTTCCTCCATGAGTGATCTTAGTCTTAGTCTTAGTCTTAGCTTAAGACAAGTTAAAAAAAAGACACTTTTGTCCAGCAGTAAGACTGCCTGTCCACTATTGTGGCCATCATGATGGAGTTACGTTTTGCCCTCTGGGTAGCGAGATGGTCACATGACTGAAAACTATGAATTCATGGTAGGTTTTGAGCCTTGGCTGTTCATAGAGTGCTCCTGAATTTTCTAACCAATTTCCTCTCATCTGAGAGTGACAACTTAGTTTTTCCTTAAGGCACTTGCAAAATGGAAACACATTTGAATTACTTGTACAACTTACATTTGTATGAACTGATAGTCCCAGAATCTGCAGTTGTGTAGAAATGGCTGATCCTTCACTGAGTTCCTTGGACTTTGCCATTGTTCAGTGGGAGTCCAATGAGTGTTGTCAAACAAATCTTTTTTTATGCTGGTAAAGAGAAACTATCAGTTGTAGTCAATAATGAACAATAATTAAAAGTTAATAGGCATATCAAGTTAAAAGATACTGTAGAACGTTTAGCACCACTATTAAAAGGCTGAAGTGAGTGTCTGTGTTTACAATTTCTTCATTTTCTGCCTATTTGTCACATTTACATGCCCATATACCTATCTGTGTTATTTTTTATTTCCCAAAATCATAAATTATTTGTGATAAACACATTTTTTTTGGTAAACCGATTTCGATTTTACTAGCCACACCGAGGTCTGATTTCAAAAAGATGAGAAACAAAGTCCTGACACTAATCAGTATGGAAAGGGATAAAAAGCCAATCTTAAGATTCTGGGACTCCAGTGACCCATGGGAGCCATTATCCACAAATGGAGAACACTTGGAGCAGCTTGGTTTAAATTCTTGTTTGGCAAGGTTTAAGAGCTAATACTTCTGGTTAGTTTGATTGTGTATCATGGTTTGAGTGTGAACGAAAACATCCCACACTGTTTACATCTAATATAAATGCTTGGGCCAACCATATTCTGCAACTTACTCAGAGAAGGCAGATGGTTTGAAAGAGGAGTGAAAGAAGCCATCTATATCCACTGTGAACGACCATCTTTGAACAGAAGCGGTGGCTTACAACACCAACTGTCTGCCATCTATAATCCAGTTTTGAGATCCTTTCCCAGACGCCTTAAAGCCCACTCACATCCTGGGCCATTTGACCTCAGGAAATCACATGATAGGGTGGGGCTAGGTTTCACAATGAGCTCACCCGAAACCTTGGCTGATTGTGACCTACACCCATTTTCACACCTTGGCTCATGTGATTAGGTAGAGGATCATTAGGTTGTCCATGTCCCTCTTGGGGGGGACACTCCCACAGGGCTTAAATCTGGGACTCTCCACCATTTGACCCTAGAACTGAAGAAGCTTCTCGGATGAGA